>BGPR01001776.1:53545-69996 GCA_013235015.1 Araneus ventricosus
TTCAAAGTCATAGCAAAAAATGCCAAAAGCTAAATACGAATTACAGTTCCGCATTTATTGTGAAAATATTTTAACTAAAATATGTTATATATGTTATATTAAATCATCATTAATAATTAAACTATAGATTTATATTCTTTAGAATTTTATATTAACCTATTTTAATTTGATATTAACATTTAAATAATGACGTAATTCTTTATATTATTATTTGCAAACTATTTCTAATAATAGTGGCGCCATCTACTAATGTTAAGATGTACTAAATTCTCACTGAAATCAAAGGATATGAATATTTCAAATTAATCAATTCTAATGTACTATTCTTTTAAAGGCGTTAATAATTTTTTGTTAATATATGCAAGCATGAAATTAATAGGAAATCCATATATCAGAGCATTTGTAATAAATGTATCGATATAGGATCTCTGTTTTTTACTATCTGTGATTAAAATATTGCTTCTATGTAAATAGTTCATGATAATATTTCGAAAGATTTGAATACTTATATTTCTATTCCAGAATGGTAGCCTATTTATATTAAACATAAAAGTGTTTCTTTTATCAAAAATTTCAGTATTTAATTTATTAATAACAATTTTGATCTCAAGATCTAGGAAATCTGCAGAAGAAATACCTTCATTAGTTTTAAATAAAGCTAAATAGTCTGGATAAAAGTCAGTAATTGGTGTGTATCCTTCTTCTCTTGAACAAATAATTAAATCATCAATAAATCTGTACATTATACAAGAATTATCATTAATTTCTTTTTCTTAATAATGTAAGTATAAGTTAGCAAGATCATTACTCGCTGGTCCACCTTGTGGAATACCTTTAATTTCTCGGTATAATTTATTGTCAAAGCTAATATAATTTTCTTTTAATATAACTTCTATTAGTATTTTATATTTTTTGAAATCAATCATTTTATATATGCTAAAATTTATATATATATATATATATATATATATATATATATATATATATATATATATATATATAAATAAAGAGAGAGAGTACAAATCGTAAAATGAGAAGAAATTGCAAAATGAAAAAGGCAATTAAAGCACAATAACGTTTCTTCAGGTGATGAAGTTATTCTCAATTGCTAAAATACAAAAAGTGTGATATATCAACAAAATATGCAATAACAAATGTTATTGCATATTTTGTTGATTCTTATAAGTTGATTGATAATTGTGTTTCTGTAGATTTTATGAGATATTAGAAATCCAAAAATTAAATTTACTAACGTTGAATTTGAATTCATTTCGCTTATCGTGAATGTCAATTTTTAAGTTGTTTTGGTAGTCTAAGCATAAATCAAGAAAAAATGCTGGAGATTGATTGTTGCTAGTTTTACTTAGTTTGAGTTCTTCTGGGTAGATGGTATTGCTAATAGAGCTGAAGTCTTGAAAGTTAAAAATTATTTGATCGTCAATGACTATATATATATATATATATATATATATTCGCATTTTTATCTTTACTCGGATATGTTATCAATTCGTTTTTCATATCTTTTCGAATTTGAAATGAAAGTTTTCTTTTCTTCTATAATTGTTTGCTTCCTTTATAATATTCCTAAACTTTAAAATAAAATAAAACTACTTTATCTATGGTCAAAATTAAAATCCAAATATTTTACCCCCTTATAATAATATAACAAATAATTAAGATTAATAATACTAATAGAGAATGAGTCATTAAATACTGCAAAAGCCCTAAGATATAAATAGAATATAAATGAAATTACGCTAGAGTAATCAAACTTAAAATTAAATATTTCACTTAAAATTATTTATATATAACAACAAGAATAAGAATTTTTTTGAAAACACGGCAATTAAAAAACAAAATGACATATAAATACAAGAAAAATTGTATGAAATGGAGAAAGCTATTTCTGCATTCGCGCAAAAGCTGCGTCAGCAAAAAAAATAATACAGCAATACAAACACGAAAAAAAAGACCTTCGAAAGGAAGACAGAAAATGGACATGGCCAGCCGCTCAACAGGAGGCGAAGCCCACCAACGATATTAATTAGCGCTTTTTTCAGATAAACCAGATACGAAAAAATCATTAAAATTCGTCTTTAAGCTTCCAAAGAGCACCAACCGTAAAAATGAAAGAATTCTGTATTAAAATATATTTACAAAAAATTCGACCTAGATTAAAATATAATTATGAAACACAAAAATTGTTTTTGAGTTTTTGTCTTGTGTTTCTAAGTTTGTTTTGATATATATATATATTATATATCAAAACAAACAAGAAACAAAAGACAAAAATTCAAAAACATACAAGAAACAAGGGACAAAAAAAGAAGGCAAAATATTAATAAATTGAAAAATATCATGGCGAGCCGCTCGTCTGGAAGCGAAGCTCGCGTATGATATTAATAAATGCTTTTTTCTGCTAACCACATATGAAAACCGTAAAAAATTGGCACTATCCCTTCAAAAAGCACAAGAAAATTAAACATGGAAAAATTCTGGAATAAAAGACAAATACAACGAAGATGATTTTAAAAATCGAAAGCACAAATATATATATATATATATATACGTTACGTGCACTTGCAGTAATTTGATTGAATAAAAAAAAATTCGAATAGTCACAAACATCATGGTAGAAAGTTACTGATATTTTATGATTTAAAGAAACCAAACAGAATAGATGCGGCTTTTAAGCAATTTTTAATAATATTAACAAATATTATCCAATTATGTTTTTTCAATTTTGTCTGTAACATAATTTTTTTATCTTAAAATTTCATTTGTAAATAAATACAAAAATAATTTCCTATAGGCCTCTTTATTTCAGCCTAACGTTACATGCGGTTTTTATTGTTCAACCGCTGTTATGTAATTCTTAAGAAAAGAGGGCAAAGAATAAAGGAAAAATAATTAGAAAGATTAATTTTGCAATTCAGTTTTTAATTAAAATTTTTAAAAATTAATTAGAAAATTGACCCACTTTAAGTCAAAATCGTAGTAAGTAAATTATTTTACTAAATAAGTATTAACTTGTTCAGAGTTGATTGTAAAAAAAGAAAAAAATGTAAATGACAAAATCATGCAGCAATACGCAGTGTAGGATTATAAAAAAATTTCATCACACTCACAATTGCGACGCAGAAACCGTCACGGCATATAACATTAATTATCTTATAGAACTTTAAAATCTCTTAATCAAAAATAATTTTCGTATATTAAGAAAGAAAACCTTAGAGACGAACGCACCGAAGAATTATGAGAAACAAATTTTAAGATAAACGAAAAAACGAATTCATGAATCTTATATTTATTAACTTTTTAAACAAAAATATTGCAAATGACATTTCTTTGACTGATAAAATACCAGGTAGCGTCTGAAATTTCTTTATTTAATTAGATTAAATTTTCAAAATTTCGCCTTTTGAAGTTAATGGAATACATTAACAAAAAATATTTGTAATGATGACTTTAATCCTTAATTTCTTTACTTCGTTGAACATTAAAATGTAAAATATTTTCAGTGTATTTTTGTAAGATTTTAGAAAGAACTCTTGAAAAAATATCATCTAATGCATTTCTTTGAAAAGATTTGTAGGAATTAAAATAAATTATTTTTCACGACGTAATATTTATTTCATAAAATATTTTTCATACATGTCTTTTTCATTTCATCATATATTTTTTGATCGTTAATTCGTGAAAGATTATATTTTTATTTTTAATTTCAAAGCAAGTGAATAAATATAATTAAGTACTTCATGATATATTTTTTTCTTTTTGTAGGAAAGGGATTTCAAATCTTACATTCTAATACTTTTTTAGTTTATGAGTTTTCTACAAAGTATAAATATCTATATACATATTTTAGGATTTCTTTTTCGTTAGAATAGAAATAATCATGTAATCATGGAAAAAAATATATAATTATATTATTCATTTTAAATTTCCATTTTTATTAACAATATTCAATTTGAGACATACAAAACGAAACTTCTATACATTAATTTAGCCTTATAGATTTATATTACATATGAACACAGAATTAAAAATGATAGATGACACACATACTCCATAAAATTTCTTATTATTTTACGAAATACCCAACAAAATTACAATTGTACGACATTGTTTGAGAAATTATATACACTGTAAAAAAAATCCCGTAAAATTTACGGTTTTAAACTGGCAGTTGGGTTGGTTGTGCAAAACCGTAAAAGTTACGAAGTAAATCCGTAGTCACAACGGTTTTTTACCGTATGAGATCAAGTTTTCTCGTTAAAAATTAAATCATCGAAGTAAGTGACGTCATCGACTGAGTTGAGTTGTTTTTCTCCTTCTGTTCGAGTTGAGTTGAAACGTGCTGATGTGTATTATCGATTAGGAATATTAATTAATCAAGGCTTTATTATTAATTTAATTAATCTAATTTTTAATTGAACTTACTTGGACGATTTCAATGCAAGATGGTGACAAAACTTCTAACGCCTCCGAGCCGGGGATCGAAACCGCGTTCATAGAATTAGAAGGCAGTCGTTCTAACCACTAGACCACCGAAGATTTCAGAGAATATGGTAAAAATAATCTATTTGAGTTTTGAAGTCACTACAGCTCTAGTGGCGCCACCTAGTGGTGTAAAATCAACTATTGCCAGAACACGTGTTTTAAGGTTAGCTTTTATGAGTGACAATAGGTTACTGCAACATGTATAAACAGTTTGACCATGCCATGTTTAATACATTTCATTTATTTTATTGTTTTAAATAAAAAGGTTTTTAATGTGTCAGTTTTCCTACTAAACGATACGTGTTTCATATGGAAAATGATTGATTCTGAATCGAATGAAATTAAGTTAACTTCGCAAAATGTTAAAAGCTACATTATTTTTCAAACTTCTAAGCTTATTTTGAAAATTAGAGAAAGTATTAGTGGTGATATATTTTTTTCTTCCTAAATATTTTTTTTTGTTCATGCATAATTAAAGACAAGATATTCACTTATTCCTCTATAGCGGAGATGGAATCCTATTAAAAACATGAAATTAATGCAATAAAATTACATCGTTTATAGCTGGAGCGGAAAACGGTGAAAAACCGTTTTGTCAACAGAACAATTTTAAACCGTCAAATATACGGAAAAAGTCCTGGAAAAAAACGGATATTTTTTACAGTGCATATATATATAATATAACACATGTTTTGCGACATATTTTTACTGTTTTCATATGTTGTTAGCAGAGAAAAGCACTTATTAATATCATAGGCGAGCTTGTCTTCCTGAGGAGCGGCTCGCCATATTTTTAAATTTATTAAAATTTTTGTCTATTTTTTGGCCATTGTTTCTTGTATGTTTTTGAATTTTGGTCTTTTGTTTCTTGTTTGTTTTGATATATATATATATATATATATGAATGTTTGTTGTTTTATTTTATTTTATTGTTTTTCTATTATGTTTGCTTCTTATATATATACATAAAAATATAACACTTGTTTTGATTAATTGAAATATTTAACTAAATATATATTTATAAAGTAAACTAAAAACATCGAATATATATATATATAAATGTAAAGAAAAACCAAAACAATAAAACTGAAGAATATAACGCTAAAGTCCGGGACGCGTCGTCAGCAAGGGAAATCCCAAACGGGCGTATACAAATTTATTTTCGGTTTTTTCTAAACACAAACTCTAGCAATAATGCTAAAAAGATTTTGTTTCCCCGGAACACCGAGCAAAAAACAATAGTTTGAAATAAAGAAATAAAGTAGAAAGTTCATGTCTAATTGAAATAAAATACATGAAACCTAATTTCAAAACCAACAATGTGAAACAAAAATGAAGAAAAAGGTGTCAAAACTCACCCAATAGACTTTAAATGGACACAATGGATTCAGATGCAATAGTACGACGCGTCATGGGATGCGAACTCGGTTATGGTGGTTGACAGTTAACGGTTAACGTCACGAGTTTCATTAAATATTTTACTAGGAGTGAGAGGTGAAGAGTCTCAGAAACCATTTGCTGTCCGTGAAGTCTTAGGAACTTTTTTAAGAGTATCAGTATATAAAGAAAAATAGACAATTAACTAAAATGAGATTAACTGTAAAATACAATAGATCAAAGGCAAATGGACCAAAGGCAAATATAGAAAAGTTTTTTTTTGTTTTTCTAATTTTTTTACAGAATGCTGTGGAATAAAGGTAAATAAAAAGAATTGGGAATTTTATTGGAATTAAGATTGGTTTTAAAAAGTTCATGACATGAAAGTAGACATGAACTTTTTACTTTATTTCTTTGTTTCAAACTATTGTTTTACGTTCGGTGTTCCGGGAAAACAAATACTTTTTAGCATTATTGCTAGAGTTTGTGTTCAGAAAACAACGAAAATAAATTTGTATACGCTCGTTCGGGATTTCCCATGCTGATGACGCGTCCCGGAGGTTAGCGTTATATTCCGTTTTGTTGTTTTGGTTTTTCTTTTATGGCGTGGTTTTGATGTTTTCCTTTGTTAATATTTCGCACGGCTGCACTGGCGCGTTCACCGTATTAGTGAAGTTTTTTTTCATTTTTAGATCTTTTTTACAATTTATGTCAACCATATTGTATCCATTTCTTAAAGTTTAGTTCATTTGAAAAAATATTTCTTTGATTAAAATTAATTTCTTTATTGATTATTGCATTTGCTTCTGTTTTTGTATATGTTTGTCGTTGCGTAACAATTTTCCTTTTACTTCAGATGTCTAATCAAAACAAATCACTTCTCTGCTTGTCAAACGTTGCCAAAAAATATTATCAAATTATATCATCACGATTGCATTATATAGTCAGATGCATCGTGGTATCCAAAATATATCACGCGTATGATATACCACTGACGTGATTTCCTACTTACTATTTAAAAACGGAAATTAATTCGAAATATATGATTAATATAATTTAAAATTTCTCGGGAACTATTGATCATAGCGAGATTTATGTCAATCGATAGAAAATTTTATTTCACTATTTTAGAGCAATTAAATTTGAAATTAGAACGGCAATTGCTCTTTTAAATTTAAAATTACTGAAATTTAGGTTCTCTAACAATGAAATAATGCTGTTTAACGTCTCGCAGTGCTATGGAGTGAGTTTTTTCGTTGGTGACGTTACAGAGCGTTACAGAGACAGATCTGGGCTATTATATTAGTAATACGCTTTATACTATGATTTTACATTTCTGAGTCTCCTATGATTTTTGAAAATTGGATGTGCTGAAGTACTAAATGTTAATTCTTTAGGCTAATTTTAAGATTTTTATTTTTTGCGGGATAAAAAAAACAAAGAAGAAATTTTTTTATGAACGTTATTTTGCCATGCAAAAAATTCTCTCCATGCTTTACTTACAATATTGTATGAAGGTTTTCATGTTTTTCTTTCTGTTGTTATTATTTGATTCATTGTATTGTTTGTCCCTATATCGATTCAGAAAATCGCAAACATGGATATTCAAAGAAAGAGTACTGTTGGCATATTTTCATAACAATATTAATAATGTTCCACCCAGTTTATGATCAGCACTGAAAAAGTATATATAAAACTCAAAGTATATACAGGGTGTCCACACTTATCGTGGTCCTATGGCTAATTTCTAAACCGTTAGAGGTAAACATATAGTTCCAATTAGAAAAATGCTTTAAATGAAGGGAAAGATTATAATATATGTTTTTTGAGTGAATAAATATATTCGAAAATTTACGAATTCACACTATTTATACGATTCCCCGGTCCTATCAGTCACATTTAGTAAAATAGTTTTGACACTAACATTTTTAAACAAAAAAAGTCCCACTCTTCAGTGACTAAAACGAACCGAGTTATGGAGCTTTGAATATCGCTGACTTAGACCACTTTACACCATTTCAATAGCCGTCTTGCAGACGATTCGCCAATCAATGCGCAGCAGTTGCTCGACGAGGCCTCTGATTGGTTAAAAATCATGAAACTTAAAGCTCCATAACTCGCTCAGTTTTAGTCGCTGAAGAGTGAGCCTTTTTTTGTTTAAAATGTTTGATTGTCAAGAATATTTTACTTAATATGACTGATAGGATCAGGGAACAGTATAAAAAGTTAGAATTCGTAATTTTTTCAGAAATATATTTAGTGACTCAAAAAACAGAAAATATAATTCTTCCTTTCATTTAAAGCATTTTTCTAATTCGAACTATATGTCTATCTCTAACGGTTTAGAAATTAGCTATTGGATCACGATAAGTGTGGACACCCTGTGTATATGTCTGTTCCAGCATATTTTCCGAACGTCTGACCCAATTTCGATGAAACTTGGTACACAAGTTCCTCATTAGCCGAATTGAGGTACTGCAGGGGTAATAAGTCTTAACCCAGTCTCTCAGGGTGGGGGGGGGGGAGTAGTCTCCAAAATACATATAGTTTTGCATCATTTTGTGAATTTATCGACAGTATTTTTCTCCACATTATATAGACTATATACTTTTTATGTGTTTTGCTGGCATCTACATTTTTTTCCTTATAATTTTTGTTTATTTATTTTTATTTTTCAATTTTTGGAATTCATTTCTTTTATTGGATCATTATTTTTGGATCAGACCCTTTTGTTTTGTTAACTGTTCGAAATTTGTGTGCTTTATATGTTGTGTAATAGTTTGTGTATTCGTGCGCATTTATTTGATTTTTGAGTGCTTTAATATTTTTTTCATTTTCCCCACCTTGTTCTCCATTTCTCGTTATTATTAATTTTTTTGTTTTGTATATGTGACCAGTTATATTGCATCTATATCTTTAAAAAAATATTATGTTTCGTTATCTATTCCCCTTGTTTATTCACTTCATTGCTTAATACCATTCATGTGTTCGTATGGATGTGACCAATTTATTGTATATTTGTTTCTTTTTTTCTCTTCCCCCTTTTCTGTTCCGAATTTGCATTTGTTTCATTTATTTTGAAGCTTCCTTCACCCCTTCTTTTTTCAGTCATTACGTTCTGTAAGCCTTGTATTGTACTTGTTGGTGCACAAGGAGTTTTTTCTCTAGAGATTGCAAAAAAAAAAAATATGCCGATTGACATGCTTGGCGATTTTATTGAAACTTGGTACGCATATTCCTCATTAGCCGACTTACTCTAGAGGCAAATATGGCCTAACCCAATCCCTCAAGGTGAAGTGGGGCAAAGTCTCCAAAATACTTGTAAGAAACTGTCTTATTGACATGCTGAACGATTTGGCGGCTTGATTGATTTTGATGAAATTTGGCACACTAACTTCTAATTAGCCACCAAATATACAATAGGGGTAAATAAATAAACGCCAACCCAATCCGTCAGGATCATGTGAGGCAAATCCTTTTAAATACATTTAATAAAAGGGCCGATTGCCATGAAATTTGATATTAGCCCGGACAATTTCGATGACACTGGGTACATAGGCTGACTAAAAGTTCTGTATGGGTAAATAAACGCTAATCTAATTCCTCAAAGTAGGAAAGTAAAAATCAATAAAATACCTGTAAAACTCTTTTGCCAATTGACATGTTGTTGAATTTGGCGATTTTGATGAAATTCTGTACATATGTTTCTCAATGGCTGACAAAAATACTGTATGGATAAATAAACGCTAACACAATCGCTGAGGTTTAAATACGTCTAACAAATAGGTCAATTGACTTGAAATTTTACACGACTGGTGCAATTTTAATGACACAGGGTAAATATCTTCTTCATAGGCTTACTAAAAGTAGTGTCAGGGTAAATAAACACTAATGCAATTCTTCAGAGTAGGATGACGCAAAATCGTCTAAGTGCAAGTAAACTCTTGGGGCGAATAGTTTGCTGTTGGATATGATTTGGGCGATTTTGATGAAATTTGGTACATAATAATTCTAATAAAACAACTAAAAATACTGTAGTAGTAGGTAAAGGTAAATAAACGACAATTTAATCTCTGAGGTTAGGGTGGGACAAAGTGGTTTAATTACATGCGGCAAATGGACGATTAACATTACATTTGATATAGCTGGGGCAATGGTAGGGTGGTGCAAAGAAATAGGTATATTGTCATGAAACGGTGCTGCTGGAACGATTTTGATGAAACTTTTTACGCATATTCTTCATTAACCGACTTGAAGTACTGTTGGGTGAAATAGGCCGTAACTCAGTCCTTCAGGGTAGGTTAGGGCAATGTCTCCGAAATACACGTACAAAACGGACTGATGAAAATGAAACTTGTCTTACAGGTTTCCACATGTCTAACTAATAGTATGGAGGGGTTAAATCTTTTTAACCCTTAGCGCTCCGTTGTCTCCGTTAAGGCGACATCAGTTGGATGCTTACTTTACCTTCAAAACACATATGATGCAATTTTTATTCAAACAATTTAGACAGGATTTTACCGAGACTGTTACTACTTGCTTTTGTTACTAATAAAAGTAATTGCGTGGTCTTTTAAGGAATTTAATCTGCGAATGTGACATCGAATGTACAATACGCATCTAATTAGTTTTTGGAGGGCAAAGGGTGAATAAACCCTTTCGGATGATAAAGAAAGAAATGTAAAAATGTTTATTTAGAACGACTGGAGCATGTTTCATTAGTTGATTAAGACACTTTAATTGTTTATATTTTAGTTGCAAATTTACAACGCATTGTTCAGCAACAACATAAACAATAAAAAAACTGTTTTGAGTGATGGGCCCTTCTGGGTTGTTTGGAAGTGAGTCATTGAAAGACATTTAACAAATGTGTGATTTAGTATGTTAAGTTTTATATCCATGGTTCCTAAAATAATAAGATGCCCCAGCAAATTGGCTAGAAATGCATGTAAAATATATTCGATGTTATATGCCCAATGAAAGAAACATTCTGTACTGTTCATTTATGAATCCTTTTATAATAAATTTGACAAATATTCCTGGAGTAATGTAATATTAATAAACATTACGTTATTTATAAAATATTTTTCAGTTTTTGCCTTCCAAAAGATTTGGACCTGAAGAAGACCGGGCAACGCGGTTACTCTGCTATTAATAGGATAATGAAACATTTTAGTTCGTTGTTTTGCAAAGGACCTTATTAATTCCCATAAAATTCAATGTTTAAAAATGTCGTTATCGATGTGCCTCGTAATCTTGAATTTCTATACATCGCTTTTTCCTTTCTGAAATCTCATAGAGAAGGCTGTCTTTTTTCCCTTCAGTAAAGCAAGCAAAACGGAAATTTCTAATATGAAACGAAGTGAAGACTTATCACTCTGGTATGAAGAAGTTAGCAGCCCTCCTAATGTGGGATTGGGATGAGTCAGCGTGTCGTGGATCCCTGCGGTGCGAAAGTACTGCTGATTTTTCTAACGCCAGCGGTGCCTGAGATGGTTTATCAGACTCTCTGTGGATGTGTGGCTAAACTTAAGGTGAAAGGATACTCATTGACCTTTGTGTGTTGGTGGCAGATTTCTTCTGAAAAAGTGGATCTCTACAATTTTTCTGTGAAATCGCGAGGGGATGAAATGTGTTTCGTCAAACGATTGATGGATGGAGTTGAAGGAGGTCGTGGATCGCTTCAATTTCAGTGTGAAAGTCTTTCTTATCCTTGTCTCCAGTGGCGTCTGGGATGGTTTATCAGCCTCTCTGTAGACAATTGGCTTCACTTAAGGATAAGGGACACACATGACCTTCGTGAATTAGCGGCCCAGTTTTTCGGAAAAAGTCGAATCACTCCCCTTTTTTCTTTTAAATCGCAAAGGGATGTAATGTTTTCCATCAGCTGATAGATGAATGGAGTAGAATCAGGCCATGGATACATTTAATTGCATGTGCCTATAGACTTCTGTTACATTGATGGGTCACCACATGGATAGTTTATCAGTATCCTAGCAGACGAGTGGTTACATTAAGGGTTAAGGGTACTCACTCATTGAACTTTATGTCTTGGCATCCTAGTTCTTCCAAAAAATGGAATATCTCCTTTTCTTGCGAAATCGTGAGGGGATGGAATGTTTTCAGTTGTCGTGGATGTAAATCATTGCATCAAGTATTTACTGGCGATTGTGCCCCTTTCTTACTCTCTATTTTGAAACGAAACACTTTTCGTTAGCAGACAAAGTTAAAATATTTAAGCGATGTTACAATAACATTTAAGTCGAAACTGCAAAGAGATTAGATGTTCGATAACTAAACTAAAGACTTATTTCTTAACAGCAACTTTATGGACGAAAATCCATCCACTTATAACAACGCTCCAATTTATACTAAATGTAGCTTCAAAGGGAAAATATCTCATGATTTGAGATATTTCATTGAAGTGTAGAAGTAGACCTTCAAATATGTCATTCAGCATTCTAAGAATGACAGATAAAGAGCAAAAAATATACTATGAATAAGAAGCGTGCAGATTTTTATCATCATCTTCCGTGTTGCATCATCCAGATGATGCAACACGGAATATCATGCCGTAATGTTAATGATGAATCAAAAGCAGTTTTATTTGTATCCGTCGACTAATGGATGAAGAATTTGTCATTCAAGATAGAAAAGTTGGAACTGGATAATATATTTTATATTCATAAGATGGCGAAGGAAGTAGTTTATCGCAGTTTTAAATATGTTTCCACGGTACACTGATCTCGTTACTAAGTCTGTTTAGTGCGGTCCTTTGGAACATGGCATATTTACAAAGTCAGGAATGACCTTAAATAAATGAACGGTTTAAAATAGCTTTCGCCATCAACGAATCTCTTCATGGCTATGACTTTTATTTGCAAATATTTGTTTGTTAGAGATTACTTCTAAATAGCATCGTATTCTCTTAAATTGAATACTAATCTGAATTAATTTTTAAAAACTATTCAACATTAACTATCTCATTTTTACTGCTATACTTTTAAAGAAGAGTTTGTGCACGTTAAAGAATCTAAGGAATGTAAAATAAAAATATATATTCTGCTTCGCATCGGTATATATATGGATTCTTCACAAAAATCCGAGTCAAGGATGACCTCAAGTAAATCTACGCGTCAACGTCGTTTCAAATTTCTCCTCTATGCTTTTTCCAAACTGAGATTGTCTTTTTCATCAATACGTCTCTTCACAGCGGTACTTTTTCTCATGCTTTCTAGAAGGAAGAACTCTCTACGGGATTATGAATAAAATAAAATAAAAATATCGATTCTCGCACGCGCCATTTCTTGCACACGACACCCGCCTTGGAACGTTCGATATCTGGCACTTTCATTCCTCCTCCATCCCTTCCTGCACCCCCGGGGACGAAAAATTCTTCTCTGAGATTTTCTTAATGCGATTCTTCTTAAAAACAGGAGGTGAGTAGAGAGGTAAGGAAAAAATAATAAGAGGAAGTGCCAAACGATGTGTGCGAGCGGGGTAGGGGTAGGAGAGGAGATGAAGCCCCGTTGGAAAATTTTCGGGACTCTTTAATCGGATTATAAAACCGTTAATGTCTTTTTGATAGAGTTTGCATTCGAATTGGAAGCTAAATGGAACTTTTATTTGATCACTCTGGAGGGACGTTTAGGGATCTTGTCAGGTCCCGAAAGACTCAATTTGAATTTGCAGTCCATTGGGAAAATGTGGCGCGCTTTGGCTCTTCATTCCGATTGGACAGTTTTTCTCTCTTTCTCTGATTGCATCATTTTATGGCGATATCCTGCTTTCGAAGGATTTCTCTGGAATGAGAAGAATGTGGCGCTTAAGTAGAAATGGGTTTCTAAAGTTTTTAAGAGGGAATCATTCAACACTTTGTTACAGTCTAATGAAGAATAGTACTAGAATTACAGCGTAAAACTGCTGATATATAGAAAAGGTTTCATTGCTACACATGTTCATGAACAGTATCATTTTAGACTCATATCATATACTATTATTGGTCTAGATTCAATCTTTAGCCCATTCAAGTTTTTGACACTTCTGTCTCCTGCTGTTGTAAAGTAAAATATTGGAATTCCATTGCAAAAGTTCTTTAAGTTGCAGAAATGATTCATATTGGTTTAAGATATTTCCTTGAATTTTGTAGTGAATTTTGATTTTCATATATTCCATTCACCAGTATAAGCTCACAAAAAACTCGCTTTCATCTGGATGGTCGCAAAAATTTAAAGCGCGGCATGGAATATCATGCCGTGGTGTTAATCATGAAACAAAAGGTGTTCCCTCCGAGTCCACTGACTCATGGATGAAGAATTTCTCATTCAAGAAAGAAGAGAACTGTCTAACATATTTATTTTCATAATGGTTTAAAATATTTCAATGAAGTTTTCCAATCTGTGTCTCTTCACATATTGGGTAGTTTCTATTTATTTCTCTGATTGCATTATTTTAAAAGTGATATACTCCTTACCTGAGGAATTAGAGGAATGTGGCGCTTAATTGCACATGGATTTCTAAAGTTTTTAAGCGGAAAAAATCAATCCAAACGTTGCCGCAATGAAATGAAAATGAATGCTTGTTTTGTGTTTATAAATTACTGATCCCATCCCATATAGAGAAATGTACAGGATTTTCAGCATAAAACTACTTAAAAGTTAATACATAGAAATGGTTTCATAGTTTTTCACGCCTGTGGACATTGTTAATTTCATATCAGACGAACAATATATGTACATATCCAGTGATATAGAGCCGTTTTACGCCCAACTCAAATTGTAGTCAACCCAGCCTTCTGCAGTAGACACACGAAAAAAATTTTGCATTTGCTTTTCCTGAGATTGCATCATTTTATGGCTATATCATGCTTCAAAGGATTTATCTGGAATGAGAGGAATGTGGCGCTTAAGTAAAAGTAAGTTTCTAAATATTTAAAGGAAGATCAATATAAATTTTACTACAATTTAATGAAAGTGCATGCTTGCATGTGCCTAAAAATCCTTGATTCCTTCACATATGGAGAATAGTACCAGATTTTAGCAAAAAGATGCTGTATAAAATTGGTTTCAAAGTTACACATGCTCATGGACACTAGCATTGCAGATAGATTATATCAGATGGACATCATATATTGATATTGACATAGATTCCATCTCTACCAAATTTAAATTTTAGTCTCTCCGGTATCCTACAGTTAGACACAATTAAAAGTGTTCCTTTCTATATGAAATGAAGTCAGGGCCAAACCCATAGGGCCAACCTAGGCCATAGCCTAGGGCGCAACAATCAGAGGGCGCAAATTTAAAAAGAATTACAATAAAACATCTACAAATTTCAAAATTATTTTAAAAAGACAATAAAAATATTGTTTTTTAAGCACATCCATACACATTAAATAAACTGGGGTACATTTTCGTTGCTTATCTCTATAGTTACGGTAAATACACCAGGGAGGGTAGGCAGAATCATGTGTTTTCGTCTAGAGGGTAGAAATGTATAAATACGGCCCTGAGTAAAGTTATGGAATTTTAGTGTAAAACTTCTAAAAAGTTGTAGAAATGACTTTGTAATTCTCCACTGGTGTAGATTCAATACTTACCCTTCTTAAACTTTAGTAAATTTTAGTCCTTCCAGGTTCTATATCCTACTGTTAGAATCGGGGAAAAATATCTCATTAAATATGAAACAAAGTAATAAATGCTAAGTAACCCTCAACCATTGAGGGTTAGAAACGGGTAGCATAATTTTATGTCCCTGTAAATACTAGCAATGCTATTATCTTATCAGGAAGTCACCACGTACTACCAGAAGCATACAGCAAATCATTACCACTCACTCATATTTAGTTTCTAAAGTCTCCTCCTATTAGAGACTGAATTAATGAATCATTATATTTTCATTATTATATTTTAAAAATATAAATTCTTTATTAAATGACAAATAAGATTTACATTTAACAAAAGTTTGAAATGCAAAGTTATATAACAAATATCAGTAACAAACATACAAATGAATAATATGTATCAGCTCTAAGTTTACTCTTAGTCACTTTAGTTCAAAAAGCTAATATTTGCTAATGCATTTCCTATTTAATTGTTATTACATCAAATTACAGCCAATAATTAGCTGCAAGTTCTAATGTCCTATAGGCCTAAATTGGACACGATTGTAACTATTCTGAATATGTCAGATTCATCGGAATCATTTATAGTAAAAAATCCATATTCTGACTTCTACAGAACGCAAAAACTTTTACCGATAAAAGTCCTTTCCTTTCTAAACGCAAAATACACAACAAAAGCTTTTTAAAGGAAAATTAGACAAATATGATGATTTAATACCCCATACTGTTATGTCTCAAGAAAACAGGTATGCTGATTTACTATAATGATGCGTTAAGGATTTCTAGCATATGGTTCTGTAAAAATGAGGGGCATAGATAAGTTGCATGGAAAGTATATTTTTATTACTGTCCTTTTGGAGATGGTTCTAATCCCACCTTGCTATAGCATATATTGCCAAGCCTATCACTCGCTCTCCTCAGACGTACTTTTGCTTTACATCCAATTGGA
>BGPR01001776.1:70006-173134 GCA_013235015.1 Araneus ventricosus
TGAAAAATTGATGGATGCAAATATACTTAAATTCACCCCAACTACTTGTCAACACTTCGTAGGAATATAATAAATTCAGCACACAACAAAATAAGATCACGTACGTCTTTTATCACCCTAACTCTTCATCCCATTTCAGCCATCTTGGAAATCCAGCAAACCCCGATCTCGTCTCTGGAATTCAGAATAAAAGATAAAATTCGTTTCTCCAAATCAGTCCGCTTAGAAGGCAAAGCGATTCATTATATTTCGAAATTTTGCCCACGGGATTTATAAACTCGATGCCTTCGCTTTTCTACCTTATCTATTCACAGTCGTAGCGTCATATATTATTTGCAGCGGCAAATTTATAGCACCGTCGAGTGGTTTGGGGAGCCCCTTGTTCGGTTTGCCAAACCACGTGGAAAACCGTCGGTTTTGGGGCTCGAGATTTATTGTAATTTTTCCAGGGAGGGCGTTGAATGCGGGGATTGTAGTGTTGGGGAATGGAGTTTGTGGTCGGTTTGTGTGGAGAGGTTGCTTTTATGTTTATTCGTCTTCGCTGTCGGTGTCGAGTTTCTTTTGTTGGGAAGTTTATCTCTTGGGTTGTGTGGGAAGGTAATTAAAATTGATTTGTGTCCCTTCGGAGCGGGACTAGTCCACGTTAAAAAGGGTGACTCTTTCTGTTTCTACAGTCCGTGTTGAAAAATGGTGTTTACTTGTTTGCATTTGTATGATATAGTGTATTGTAGTTTGCATTCGTATATTAAATTATAATTTGTATTAATATCTTAATACATTGTTAAATTAGTAATTGTATTAATGCCATTTTATTTTAGGTAGTTCATACTTTGAAAAATGTAGCTCTTTCTGCTCTGCATTCTATCCTGAAGAATAGTGTCTATCATTTTTATTTAAATTTTATAATATAATATTATTATTAATATATTAAATTATAATTTGTATTATTTTAATACAATGTTAAACTACAGTTTCTATTAATGCTATTTTGCGTTAGTTAGGGAAAGTAAATCGAAGAAACGCTATATTTTGTAGGAGTAAGTGATAAACTGAATTTTTAAAAACATATTTTCTCTTATGTATATAAATGATCATTATTTTAAAAGTAGTAGCAATTCAAAAGCTAGAGGGTAAAATTATTATAACAAATTAGAATAAATTTCGATTCATATAACTTAGGTTGTATTAATATATTAAATTATAAATTGTATTAATATATTAAATGATAAATTATATTAATATATTAAATAATAACTTGTATTAATATATTAAATATGAAAAAAATTGTGAAAAATGTTATGATTATATGAAAAAATTTTATATGCTGAATTGAATTACTAGATTAACGTCTAGGTTTGAAATTACACTAGGGATATTTTGGGGACATTAGGGCTTTCTAGGATGGACTTCGTAATTTTGAACCACAGTCAGTTGAAGATTCCACACTCTAATGAGAACGTTCAGCCCGTGTTTGCAGAGTTTCTGTGTATGAGACCTAATGCAAGTTGAATATTTGGTAGAACCTCGTCTCGAGAGAGGAATCATATGTCCGAAGGTCCAGACTTTAATATACATGCTGCATCTAACAGTACAATATAAACATCGCATATTAGATTGCTGACAGTAACTCTTTCTTTTTCATGTTAACTAAATAACAACTTGAATCTGTTAAAATATTTCTAACTTAAATGTTATCTGATGCGTTTCATTTATGGTGTTTTGCTACTTTTTTGACAGATGAATTCGGGATGGAATACTGAATACAGTAGAGTCTCGATAATTCGAGGTGGACGGGACCGGGCCTACCTCGAACTATCGAAAAGTCGAAATATCGAAATTATAAAATTTAATAAATAAATGGAAATAAAAGCAATTTTTAAATTTCAGTGTAGTATATTGAAATGAAAAATGTACTTACATATTATAACATCACTGCTGATAGAACCAGGCTAGTTATATCTTAAAATAATTGTCATTTTTTAAATAAATACATTGCTCCTATATATCGATCTTATATATATCCCGTTTTCTTTGGGAGTTGGTATTTCTGCAGGTGGCTTCGGGGTGCGCAGTGGACAGATGACCCATCGAACAACAATAAAAACCAGATGCAGTAATTCTTTCACGTGCTGTGTATGTGTTGGTCATTATTTGGGAGCTAAACAGATTTTTTTTACTAACTCGGATTTATGGAAAACTCGAACAATCGAGACACGAATTATCGAGACTCTACTGTAGTACGTTTTTCTAAGCTTTGTAAGAAAATATGTTCCTTTCACGCTTTCTACACTTGACGTCAATGATTTTGAGTTGTAAAACTCGTGCACAGAAGATACATTTATCCTTAATTCTTCTCTTTCATGGCGTTAAAATGAGAATCCATAGAGTGTTAGTTGGAATTTTTATGCTTAAATTAGATGTTAAATTCTTAAAAGTTTTTGTAAGAAGATATATTAACTGTTTGAATGCCAAAAAGCGTGATCGTGCTTCATTTATTCCCTGGGTAAAATTGCCAGCTGCTCAATAAATAGAGTCGATTTGACCGTACAATTGATTATACGCTGGATGGCTTTCGTCAGTTTTTCTCACACGCTTATGGCATTTAAATCATACAACCAAAGAATGTGACACATAAAGGAAAGACAACTGAATTAGAATTAACATAAATAGTGTTTTACCTAATATAATTTATAAAAACTTTAAATTTTAACCTATCTTTAAATAAAAAGGAAAATATAGTCCATTTTTGGCATAAATAAAACAATCAAACAGATTAAATGATCATCTTTTGAATGAATATTTAAAATTCGGGGTTAGAGGTTTTTGTTTATATTAACATATTTATAAAATTTTAAAGGCTGAAAATCTCTAAAAAACTCCACATTGGTTTCTTGAAAAACAAAATTGAAATGCAAAAGTTTATTTAAAACCTTTTGATAACCAAATATGACTGTTAAACTTTCTGTATTGTCATCGGGGCATTTCAGGACTAGGTGGTTCGAGGTATGGTATCTTCTCTTGAGTTAACGTTAGTTGACAATTCTGTTACCTCAAAAAAGTAAAAACTTGAGTTCCACCTACAAATCTTTTTTAAAAGTAATAATCGCTTATTTAAGCTTTTATTTAATGAAACTAGATTATGCGAGATAAATACAATAATTAAGACATTGCAAAATATGATGAGGATTTCATTTTCAGAAAATGCAGAATTTGAAAATAAAAGTTTCAAATAAAAAGAACAAATTTTATTAGCGCGTTATTAGACATATTAATGCAATATTTAAAAAATACGCATGTAAGTGTATACTTCTGTAGCATTCCTATGGTTGTTTATCACGTGATAGGTTTAAAATTGTTCTCAGCAAGTAGCTAATATCTGTTTGCTATTGCCAAATTTTACGCCAGGCGTGTTTTGCCTATTGCATCATGCTAAGGAACTGATGTTTAGTTTATTGGATACTAATGTATTCTGAAACCCCTTTCTTGACTGGTGATAACACCAATACTTTTACATTTTGATATCTTTTTTTCTCCATAAATATCACCTAATTGATTTCTATACGCCGGCAAATTTTCATTTCGGAACTATGTCCTGTCTCATTAATGTGTCAGTTTGTACTTTTTATTAGTTTAAAGCAAAAATATGACGTATTCGATCGGTGGTTTTTATAAAGCGTAAGGTAATTTATTAATTACAGACAGTAACTGAAATAAACTTGAAACTTTGGAAAAAAGGTATAAAGAAACAATTAAAAACAGACACTTGTATTTGTTTATAAAATTTTATATATTAACTGTCAAAATGTTTTTATTTACAGTAAAGCAAATTTTTAGTGTAGCACAGGGTCAAACAACTTTCTCCAACAATCAATTAACCATCCAACAAAACTATCAACAAATTTTAATCATTACACAAGTTCTATCCTTTTTAGCTAACCTTCAAGAAAAAGGGTTTTGAAATTCTCATATCTACTTCTTTCTCATTCAAATAGTATGAAAACTCCAATTTTTTATATCGAGAACGATTTCCTTCAAATACCACGCACGAAACACAATTGAGTCATTAAATTTGGATGTTCAACATGAATTTAAAATGACATTTCAATTTCAATACTTTATTTCCTAATGAGTGTTGCTGCAATATTTATAAGCTGAATAGCACTCTTATGTCACTCATTTCTAAGGAAAGCTCTATATTTTCATTTTGTAGCATTCATTTAGATTTTGTAATGAAGCTTGAAAATTTTTTTTCATTCAGATAGCACTTTTATTTCATCGACTTTACAGGTTGACAGAAGCAAACTTTTCAACACACCATCCATTACAAATTGTCTCAAATATATTCCAGTCAATTAATCAAACTACAAATTGATCAACAGATAAAATTCAAGATAGAATTTTATTCTGCAACGAAATATCTCATCATTTGGTGTCGGTTTAATGGAAAAATAGTTTGTAAAAGCACCTCTCTACTACTTTCAATAAATATAGCGTGTGGTAAATAAAGCCTTTATTTCACTTGCTGCTATCTAAAGCTCAATATTTACATTTCGGAGCATTCAACAGTACTTTCTAATGAGAAATTTGAAAATTTCACTTAATCAGAACTAACTTCTATTTCATCGACTTCACAGGTTGACAGAAGCAAACTTTTCAGCACACCATTCATTACAAAATGTCTGGAATACCTTCCATTCAATTAATCATCCTACAAATTGATCAACAGATAAAATTCAATATAGAATTTTATTCTGGAACGAAATATCTCATCGTTTGTTGCCGGTTTTAATGGAAAAATAGTTTGCAAGGGCATCTCTCTACTTCTTTCACTTTCAAACACTATTAACCCAGATAGTAGGAGGCTGCAGCATTCTGTAAAATAAAATTGAAAAAAAGAAGAAAAGAACGACTTCCCTGGAATTTCGTAGTAAGCAAATTACCAGCGTGAAAAATGACTTTCGCGCCATTCGGCCACTAATGAGATCCCCCGTTTTCCCGCGCTTAGTGAAAAATATTCGCCTTCCTTTTGCGAATAGATACATCTCCGAATCTTCCTCAGATTAATTGAGTCTTAGGGATGTTTTGACACTACACTTGCCAGAAATAGGGAAAGTAAAAAGTTTTTCAATCCCGTTGATTAAACCGTGTTAGTTTTGTTTGAAGAATTCTTCCCAAACACAGCATGCGAATGAAGACTGGAAGCGAAGCAATAAAAAGAAAGAAGAAAAAAAATGAAGCGGAGAAATCAATTAAAGAAAATTCTGACAGCTGAAAATTCCGAGTGATCAACTTTTAGAATTTTACTTCTTGATTAATTCGTGAAGTTCCTAAGAAACCTTTCCGAAAAGTTGGTTTTGGTTTATATATTTTTAGAAAGGTAATTGTACTTTCTTTGATGCTTAAATTAACTACTCACAAGCTTTGGATAATTTAAGGAAAATAAAATTCCGGATCACAGCACTAGCATGTTTGCCACATCAGAAGATCTTAATTGGAATAAAAGCAGTTTGCTTCCAAATTGTCTTCCTCTCTTGATGATGGTCATAATGTAGGACAGGTAAAAATGCTTTAATTAAGAAAAAAATCAGTTCCCAATTTATTAAAATTCTAAAGTGAATGACACTTAAGTAGAAGAGCTAGTTTACTTATAAAGAAATATGACAGCATCTTCACAGCAAAGAATTTCAATATAAAGAATGTCAGAAGCACTTGCGCTTTGTTTCAACATTGACCAGCAAGATTTATCATAAGAATACTGCAAAAAATGTAAGAAATAATATATTTTTGTGTGAGAGTTTAGTCTATTTGTGCAATATTTGACAGTATATTTCATTATTTAAAAAAAATTATTTCGATTTCTAATATTTTATTGGATTTTTTTTGCACAAGCATTTGTGTACAGATTATGAAATCGGAATGAGAAGTATTTAGATTCGTTTTGAAATTAATATTATGCATTATTTCTATAACAATAAAGGAAATAAATAAACCGATTTTTCATTGGTTAATGCTGGTTCTGGATTAGTAATGCATTTCTTTCTCATGATTTCGCTTAGAAATATATAGATCTAGTATCTTTTTGTCTTTTTTCGAGTAACGTTCTATGCAAAATAAAAAAGGAGTATTTGGAAAAACAAGAAAAACTTGGCTACATTTTGTCGCTTCCTTTCCTGAAGCCCTTGTTTCATCATCATCGTAAAAAATGATTCTTTCTTATTTCTTTATGTTCTTTTGAAATATACCTTAATCTTTGTAAGTGGTGTATTATTGAGGGATATGAATTCTTCCTAATTCATCGTGAGAATTTCTAGATGGATCCAGTCCCCGAAGCTTTGTCCAATGCAGATGGATCAAATAACTCCACTGGAAAAATAAGTTAGTTAATCCCTTAAATGCGAAAGCAACTTTCCTACCTGAAATCTAAAATTAGGTCAGCTGCTTTAAGCATCTGGCAAGACAACTGGGATAACGGAGAAACTGGCCGCAGGCAAACGATATAGTGCCTAGGGTCTCAAACAAGCCAATTGGATGTATTAGAGAAGAGATAATGTTCGTTACAGGACATGGGCCTTTCCCTTCATACCTTCATCGCTTCTATCTTCGAACACATGACAACTGCTCGTGCGGAGAAAAAGGAGATCTAATGCACTATGCCACAAAATGTTGGTATACCCTCTTCTGGCAATTCCAAACTCCAACAGTGTCACTTAAATTACAGTGGTTGAAAAACATTCTCACGAATAATTTATCAAGAACCCGCCTTCGATTCCTAATGCGTTTCATATGTGATGAGAACAATCTCATTGTAGAGGATAATAATTGAACACTCATCCACCCAGACTGACACACACTTCCGGCTACTTATGACTTTTTCCCCACTACGTATTTTTTTTTCTTATTTTGTTTTGTTTTCTATGTTTTTCTTTCCCATGTATGTTTCTTTTTCATATTTATTTGTTTTTGTACCTGTTACTTTTTTTGTCCTTTCTTAAAAAATAAAATTCATCTCCATCCATCCAAACCGGAAAGGAGCCAAATGGCTCTAAACACGGGGGTGCAGGTGGTGTAATGTAATGTACTCGTGCTACGAATTATGTCATTTTGAATATTATAGGCTAAAATTAACTTATTCGTAGACGTTATCATTAGATGCAAAAATGACTGGTAATCTTTTAAAATCTGAAGAGACTCTTAGTTGAATCTATACGATAATATATTCCCAAGACAGAAGATGGGGTAATCTAATTAGATAGTACAGAAAACTAAATAGATAAGGGGTTCAGTTTAATACCCAGTTTAGTTAACTTCACTTAGAAATCTTCAAAAGCAGTATCTGAATCACTTGTATATAATGACTTTTTGTTTCCTTATGTTCAACTTGATTATTGTTTTTACATAATCCCTTATTGCTTCCAGTGTTTCTTAAATTGTCCAGTTTAGGTCTTCCAGTATTAAGCATATTTTAAGTCAATGCAAAAACTTTTATACCCTAAGACAAGCTCACTTTGGAGCGCATATCGTTGATTTAACTGACATCTTAAGGGCCAATTCTTGTGTCAATGTTTCTGCATTTTTAAGGGAATTTCGACTTATTAAAATGTTTTCGTTTTCTCAGTTTCAATGTTTTTTAAATTTTTATATTTGATTTGAATGTAACGAGCGTTTGGCGCAGTATGGCCAAATTGGCCTTTGTGCCAATATACCCAAACAAACCACACCATCCAGTATTTCTTAAAAACCAACCAATAATAGGAACTCTAACAAATTCTATGCATTTGCTGAAACGCTAAGTACATCTACCCCTTTACCATCAAAAAATACACTCCTCCACAAAAGCTCTACAATCGCCGTTACGGGTATGGACACAGTTAATCTTTAAAAAAACACGGAGAAGAAGAGTTTTCGCTTTCTCGCAAGTGTATCGAAAATTCAGAGCTTGAGCACACAGAGAGACGTTCCGGAACACTCGCGTGTGGGGAGGAACCCATTGGGGGTCAAGTCATCTATCAAAACATGTCACGTGACCGCCGCATCCGATCATTGGCTGGCCCTGGGGGTGGAGGGGGTGCAAGAACAAAAATGGGTATACATTATTCCGGCCCGAAGCACCCCTCTTTGATTCAGGTGATGGATAGCGTCAGAATTTTTTCTTTTTTTCCCCCTCCTCTTTATTCTTTTCTCTTCTTTTAATGCTGGTGAGTATCCGGTATTGGTTTGAGACTTCTGTATTATTTATAAACGTCTTTGACGAGATGAATTGAAGACGGAATCAGTCATTCGGTTTGCATACCATTTGTAAGAAGGGTTGTCGAAAATACTTTTTTCTTTCTTTCTTTTTCTTTTCTTTCTTTCTTTTTCTTTTCTTTCTTTCTTAAGGTTCAGAAATAAATAAAGATGGTGATTGGCTTGCATTTTTTGCAATGTCGATGGAGTTAAGAAAAATATTATCGTGTGGAAATGATATTTTATATAAGACACAAAAACAGGCTACTCTACTGATCTTTTCTTCCTATATATTCTAGAAAATTCCAGTAATCCTTCACGCAGTGAAAAAATGATTAAAACATGTTTTGTTTAGTTTCTTAGGGATAAGGAAAATACTGTTGTGTGGAAGTGATATTTTATATAGGACATGAAAGAAGGTAAAGCTACTGGTATTTTATTCCCAAACATTCTGGAAAATTCTAGCAACCGAATACCATAGTAATACTTTTATACACCGAATAGAAAAATCTTTAAAATACGTTTCTTCTAGCTTCGGTAAAATGATAAAAACTAGTTTTTGGAACAAAGCGTATTAGTAATAAAGCGGAATTCGTGACATGGTTGCCTCCACAATATTTATTCAGGAAAACTGCACACTAGATTGCCTTGATTAAGTGTTTATTCTTAAATAGATAGTTATTAAACAAAATCGCTTGAATAATAAGAAAGATAACGAAAATAGATGTTAAAACTGAGTATAATAAATATTATTACATGCCAAAAAATTATTCTCCTGTTGTTGAAATACCTATTAAAAATCAGTAAGAAATGCAATTAGTGAAAACTGGTTTAAAATTTTCATTTCATTTCATGTTAATGGCTTTATATGTATATTCGGGAAGTCATGTCATGAGCACCATCACAACAGGCAGACTTCCAATAAGGAATCTATTTAAAAGTTGTTTGTCTTTGCGTGTAAGGCAGTCCTAGAAGTTGTTCGGTGGAGGTCTGGAGCACCCTATATATGTCAAGTAGACACTCTCTATGGGCCTTTTTAATTCACTAAATTATTATTCTACAAAACAGTGCTCAGAAAGGCCATCAGTTTTGGATGGACCACCTGGGTTACATTAACTAATACCCATATTAAAGAAATAAAATAACTGCAAAATAAAGGAATCCCCCTAAATTAGCTACATGTCATGGTTTAAAAATGAAAATAGGAAGACCTGCAATCAACGACAATAAATGAATTCCAGAAGAAACTCTCAAGAAGTTTCTTTGAGAAACAGAACATAACGACCATGACGGCGTTAGTGATATCGTCGTATACGGTGCCCAAAACCCTAAATATAATACATTAGAAGACCTAGACGTATGTTCACAGATTAACCATCCCAAGACTTAATGCGTACCCACAATGGACTAACTCCAAAGCAATTATGCAAATTAGAAAGCATTATGTTAATGAACAAAATTCCTATTCTATAAATAAGCCCTCTTCTTTTTACTTTAATTCATTTTATTTTTTAATTCCATCCTATATAAACCAAACAATGATCTATAATGTAACATTGGAAAGTAAAAGGTACCACCAAATTTATTAAGTAACTATATATGAAATGCAACTTTCATACAACAATATTAATGTTCTGAGGTTAAGAAACATCGAGTTCAAGAGTTCCACACCCAGCGCACATCGGAGATTTCCGAATTACTCACGCAGTACGTCACATGCTACTGGAGCAAGTGGATGTCGAATTAAGATGCCGCTCTTAGAATTAGGGTTGAGTTACCCTCTCAGATTCTGGAACAATGCCAAGTTTCAGAGCATCTTCGTTAAATAATTCAAGTTGAAAAAGATTCCCAGTTGCGTGATGGTTATAATTAAGTTTATGGTTATGATGAAGATGTGAGCCATGGCCGCAACAAGTGTGCCTTCCAATACTTTTGGAAGGCATACATTACTGAAGCGACATCACATGAAGATTTCTATCTAAAAGTGTAAATTTCAAAAATAAAAACTCATTTGAAATTGTAAATAAATTAAAATAAATAAAAAATTCAATTCACAAGATATTGTTATGAGATCTTTTAATAAACTAAGCAATACTATTCATCTCTTTGAATATTTGATGAGATGTATCCAATGATAACTAACTATTCATAGTAACTTCCTCAAAATAACCAGCACTAAAATAAATGCATCATTGCATGGAAAGACTATTCTCTTATAAATATCATTTAACTAGATTTCTGAAATGCATTTAAATGGCATTAATTTCGAATGCATTCCATTATATTACGAATCAACTGTATAAAAAAATTAACTTTCGCAATTCAAGCAACTTAAGATTTTGGAATAAAATTTTTGAATTTTTTTCCCAAAAAAGTGGCTTAAAGCAATTTTTATTCCTCAAAGTTCAATTCAAATCCATTTCAGTAAGTGTATTCTTCTTCATCCAATCAAATGCTGCACTTGGAAAGACTGATGAAACTTTCCTTCAAAAATTAAATTTAATGGCTCGAAAAAGAAGAAACAAAAAAAGAACTCTTGCTTTTCTTTCCACAAAGACAGACTCAAGAAAACGGGAAAAAAGTAAATAAAACAAAAAAACTGCGATTAGTGGAAAAAGAAAACAGCTTAAGAGAGTCTCTGCTGTTTTTTTCTTGGTTTATTTTATCATTAAAGGTATCTTGATCATCACTTTAAAAAAGTTAATTACCTTTTTAAAAGAATACGTTTCGATCAATGGGCACAATAGAAGATTTGGATAAACGGGATGAAAAAATCCACTGGTAGAATGATAGACGATTAGTGCAAAAAAATACTAACAAGAGCTCTTTAGCTGATCGGGTAGTAAATTATATAAAAAAGTGGCTTTTGTGCAGTTTTAGGTAGAATGCGAATGATAAATGTCTGAAAGTAGGACATAGTTTTTTTGTAAAAGCAATAAAAGTCATTAATTAATCCAGAAAATATATATTTTGAATTATTTGTAATAGCAAAGCATACTTGATATTTTGAAACAAAAAACTATAATTTTTTTGAGTGTTTTAATGATATCAGCCAGAATGTTTAGTTTGTGAGTTTTCGAATTTAAAAGTTATTTAAGCAAGTACACTAATACATTATCAAAGATTTATAAAGATAAATCTTGCTTCTTAATTATTAATTGTTGTAATTTTACAAATAAAATCGTTTTTTACGATAAAATAAACCCGTAAAGAAAATAAAGTTGCTACGGGAACAAATAATTATGGTTTCTACTCTCACGGCTAAGAAAGAAAATCCATATTAATCGGATAATTTTAAGATAAACAAATTGATCCAAAAAGATGCATTTAAACAGGTTTATCTGTTGATACCATATTAATGCCGTATGCTATTACAATCGCTTCATGCTTGGCATAATTAATATTATTCAGTTGCGATTTAAGGTTATACAACAATTATTTAGTTCAATAGTTAACGAATGAAGTATATCTTTAACGTTAAATTATCGTAAAAGTATGCAAAGGATTTGCAACTAAAATTAGTTGCAATAATTAGTAATATATAGAATGATAATTATTAAAAATAGATTATGAAGATATTTCCATTTGGCTGATCCAGTTTTTTCCACTACAATTAGTTGCAATAATTAGTAATATATAGAATGATAATTTTTAAAAATAGATTATGTAGATATTTTCATTTGGCTGATCCAGTTTTTTCTATGAAAACTTTAGATTACGAGCCAAAGAAAAGCTAAGGCACGATCTTATAACTGGGTTTTTGTTGCAGAAGCAGAAAATTTAATCGCTTTGTTTCCAAGGAATCGAAAGCTAATGTCTGAGCTCTCTCTCTACCGCAAATGGAGTTACAATTCTTTTTTGCCCATAATAGCAATAAATCTACCCATCATAAATAATTCGACTGAATAGAACATAATAGTAAAATGATCAACCAAATGATTATATTTAAGACATATTAATTCGATGGGGAAGTGAAATTTTCTAATCGTTTAGTATAACTGTGCGCCAACATTTCATTACAGAAGAAATTTCTGCTTGTACAATTTCTACATTGTGTGTGCCGAAATATCGCTTACAAACTTTAAAGGTAGGTCAGTCATAGAACACCACGTCATCATGCCTGTAACCATTACGGATACTGAACGGGATGAAAACGTCACCTTAATTAAGTATCGATTCCAGTGCCTAGGATACACAAAAGAATAGAAAACATTTCATGGTATGTTGATGCCATTTGTTACAAATTCCTTGAGAAATTATAAGAAGGAAATAAAAGTAAACAAACATTGAAAACACAAAAATATATGAAGCACTTTACGGTATTTACTCTAGAAAAGGAAAAAAACTTAAAAAATAAGAAAAGTGACATAATTTAAAAAATAAGAAAAGCAAAACAAATAAGAAGAAGATAATAATATTTATAAAAATACTAGACATGTTTGAAAAAGGTATAAGAGCGAAAAAAAAGTTCTGTCGGCCATACAGAAACAATTAATTTTTGCAATCGAACATGAGTCGGAAACGCGAAGTCCATTAAATGTCGAGTATATAACTATATAGTTAATTATTTGCTTTCTCAATGCAACAACATTTTGAAAAGAGCTTCAAAATATGGTAAATAAGTAGATTAGTCTTTACTTGACTTATCATGTGCATATTCATAACCACATAATTTTTTTGTAAATTTGCTACTTAATTAAGATTTTGCGGCAACAGGTAAAAATCTGGCTAACTGATGGATGATTGTAGAAAACTAGGATCGGACATTTTTCTACTATTGGTAGAATGTTCTCATCAAAGAATGTCAATGCTCATATAGGGCTCATGAGGCCACGGTGTGGTGCTCTATTAATAGGATCCATCATAATACAATCTGATATTAGATTCATTTGAAGGAATTTTAAGTCACTTTATCGTATTCAATGAAATTTGATTCAGATTTCAACTTCTTGACAGTTCAACTTTTTTTGCTTTATAATTGGATGATACTCTGTTTTGGTTATTTGTTTCGATTGGACTTGTTGATAGAAAACTTTTGAGATGCGTATATATTTCACCTAATTACTGTATTAAATTATGACGCATTTGAATGACTGAATTTTAGTTTACGAGTTAAAAAATACACTAATATGATTCATGATGGATGTTCGAAGAAATTTGTTCAATGGTTAACTTGGATAAGCGGAGAGTTTAAACAGTCTAAAGCATAATATGTTACATTCACGAATAATGTCAGTATGTTACATTCACAAGATCTGAAAATATTTCACAAAAATTAATTATGCAAGTCTATGTGCCAAAACCTTCATACGGTTGGAATAGTAAAAGGTTATTGAAGAAAATCTACTGGCGAGATATAGCTCTCAAATAATTTTTATTACTAAATTGTTAGTTATTAAATACATTTAAATATACTAATATGAAGATAAGACATAGATTTTCAATGACGAAAATAGATTACCTTATTACTTAATTTATCGTATTGTATTACACTTTTAAGGCAATTGGTTAAACACGCGAAAAATTATATTTAACAAAATAATATCTGGTTAAAAACTAATCAAGTAGAATTTAAAACTATGCTCTTATTCGTGAAACGTATTCGTGTCTGTTATTTCTTGTGTCATATTATGATTAATATATCGCCGCTTAACAAGCAACATTACCTATCTCAATTATTTGAAATTTCAAAGAGGAAGAAAATACTCAATTTTTCGCCACCAATAATGAATATTTTTTTCACCTCTGGTAGGGACATGTGGTCACATGTTTATATCAGATGTTAAAAAATTCAGAGATAATCGTTATTTATTTATTTATTTACAATCTCTTGAGAAAAACTCCTTGTGCATCAACAAGTACAACACAAGGCTTAGAGAAGTAAGTAAAAGACTCAAAAAAGGTTGAAGGAAGCTTCAAATTAAATTATGCAAATGAAAAGGGGGAAGAAAAAGAATCAAATATACAATAAATTGGCCATATCCATACGAACACATGAATGGTATCAAGCAATGAAGTGAATAAACAAGGGGAATAGATGCCGAAACATAATAACATTTTTTAGAAAGGTATAGATGCAAAATAACTGGTCACATATACGCAAAAAATGGATAATAACGAGAAATAGAGTAAAAGCTGTACAAGGTGGGGGAAAATGAAAAAAGAATAAAGCACTCAAAAATCATATAAAAGCACACAAAGACACAAAATATAAAACACACAAATTTCGCACAGTTGTCAAAACAAAAAGGTCTGATCCAAATATAATTGAGAGAAGAAAATGTTGAATTCCAAAAATTGAAAAGTAAAAATAAATAAAGAAAAGTAATAAGAAAATAAAATTGTAAATGCCTGCAAACAAAGTTTATAGTCTATATAATGTGGGAAAAAATCTTGTCGATAAATTCACAAAATGATACAAAACAAGTTTTGTTCTGGACCAAAGTATAGAAATATTGAGGCCATGCTAAATTATTCTTATCTAGACTGCTGATGAGTAAACATCTAGCGTGTGTGAATTTCGAGCAAGAAATTATCAAGTGATTGACATCTTGAATCTCACCATTAGAGCAAGAACACAAGTCTGTACGTTATAAATTGAAGAGTTTTAGTTAGGCTTTAAAGTTTCCATGCCCAGTGAGAAATTGAGTAATTTTGAAATTAGGGACGAGATGGATGGCTTTCAAAAGTACATGAATGGAAGGAAAAAAATTTTTGGTGGACTTCGCATTGTGAGAAATTTGATAAAGGTTATTTATTCCAATGAGAAATGACATGTTTCTTGAAAACACTTTTGTAAAAGGATTTTAGTACAATCATAGGGATGAAATCAATTAGCTTAGTCGCCTCTTTTGCAAACCAATCAGCACGTTTATTGCCATAAATTCCTATATTACCTCGAACAAAAGAGAAGAAGACTTGTACATCTCTGCTTTGAAGGAAACTCAGAGCAAAAAATTGAGTATTCTTTTCCTCTTTGAAATTTCAAAAAAAATGAGATAGGTAAGTTACTTGCTAAGCGACATAATTACATGTATAAAAAACACCTTCTTCACAAAGAAAAAAGAAACAAAGAAGAATTTCGAACTATGTATCTCAATTGTAAAATATGTTCAATACCTTCTGCTATATGTATAAGATTTTGATGTGATTTGCAATTTGTTTTCTGTAACTACATCCTGATTGATATAATTTTATCTGTCTATTTGTCTTTAAAAAGCAATGGAATGTCATTTATTTAATGATATTACGTTTCTTTTTAGACAACAGCATTTAGTTTGCATTAATTAACAGATTCCTTTTATTAATAAACAGAGAAAATTCCACTTTAAAGGAAACTAATTTATGTGCATATTTAAAATGGGATTATAACCTGAAATAAGAGCAATTGTCTTTTATTTCCTTCCTTTTGATAATGCAATATGTATTGAAAGCTTCGTATAAAATATTCTCGTATTCAATATAAATTTATTATTTGTGCGTATGTTAAGGAATTACTAAAGCAATTTATCAATGTTCACTTTTCCTGGCATATTTTTCTTTTGAATACGAAACGCAGAACGTAACAAGAACGATTTCTTTATACATTCTAAGCACAAAAACACGACTTTAAATTCGTATTTTCTGAAAACAATTTTTTTTTCTTCTACGTTTCACCAGAAACACTTCGCGAGACTTTTATTCCGTCTACAGAATAAAATAAATCATATACCATTTGCATATCCACACTGCAAAAGCCAAACTAATATTGAAAAGGATCAGGCTTTTGGGAAAACTATAACAAATACTCTAACACGAAAAGCTGCTTTTGTCTCGGGGTTTCAAGATAGCAAAAAATTCATACATGTAGAAAGATATAAAAGTAAAAATTTAATAATGCCGGAAGATAAGACTTCTAAAACCGCAACTCAACTTCTGTGCAATGTTTAAAGTCACGTTGAATTTCCTTAAGATGCTTTAGAGAGCTAGTTACGGCACGCGACAAAGTTTCGTGAAAGAAATTTAACAAGAAGCGAAGTGGGTTTTTATTTTCGGTATTGGTTCGATACCATTTTTATTTTATCTTGCTTTTTTGCATAAATAATAAGAACAAGGCATTATCCTCACGAGGGATGCTGTAGAAGAAGGAACAAATCTTCAGAACGGCTGGAGTTGAAACAAGTATTTCAGTGCAAACTACCGCCTTAAAGTTTGGAGCTTCCATTTTAATCTTTTTTTCCTCCCCTCCTATTCATAATCACATTGGAAGATAATTTGAATTTTTGTTGGAAGATAAAAATGTGGATGCAAAATGTTCCGCTGAGGATAAGGATGAAGAAATAGTTTTGGGATAAGCCTTTTCTCCAGCTGGAATTGCCAGACGGAGTTTTGCAAAGATGATTTCTGTGGATTGTGGAATTGCTAACTCCTCCGAGACTGATTTATTTCTGCCAGCATTTTTTAAAAACTTTTTGGAAGGTGTGGTTTTGGTGAAGTATTATAAAACGTATTTTTACAAAATTTATTAAATTTCACTGAAAAAGTATTGGAAATAATACTTCAAAAAATGTGTATTTGCCGATGAATTTGTTGTTTGCCGATGAGATGAAAGTGCAATTTTTGTTCTAAAAATCATTTGATCATCTTTATAGAGGTTTTATTTTGAAGTCTAATATATTTTCAAAAACCGTCGTCTAGAAACTTTTTCATTGAGGTAATTTTTAGTGATGCAGGATTATGGATTATATACAGGATGTCCTCTTAAATAAGGGTCATCCTCCTTTAATTTCAGAACGATGGCAGTTGTAGTTATTAAAGTAGTTTTTTGGTATAGTAAAACGTCTATGCGCTATGCGATAAGATCACTTACAGCGCCACCTAGTGGCAGACTCCGGAGTTAGTGTTCCTATCTCGAAAATGGTACAAAATAGGGGGAATGTCAACTACAAAGTTATAGAGCGTTATCGATTTAGTACAAAAAGACATCTTGTGCATATTAATACGAGGAACAGAACGCTTAAAAAGCACATTTGTTTGTTCGAAATTTCCGAAATTGTGACGTCACACGACATAGGCAAAAGGAGAAAAAGTTATATTTTGTACAAAAAATTACCCCATTATACTTTCTCCTGTGGGAATAACTCAAACAGTAGCTGCATGTAACCTTTCCGCCAACATTGCAGGACTTTTGATGACGTATTATTGTTGCTTGTACTAGTGCACGAACTGTATGCTAAAAAGTGTGCAGAGTGAAATTCAAACAAGGGCACTAATTTGTATTGTAGATGACAGAGAACACTTTGAACACCGAAAAATAAAGACATCTTGCGATAACTAATTGTTTTTATTTTCCTGCTTGATGAAACATAATCCAAAAATATTGTCATAAATACTATAATTGGATCTCTGGTGAGTATGTAAAAGAAGTATGTGAAAATGTTGTGATTTTTTGTAATATTATTGAACATTCCTCATTACCCTGTAGCGCCTAACGGTGGGTTAATACTAGCTCTTGTTTGACGAAAAATTATTTAAATTTAGATTTGGTATTCTTTTCTTATTTGACTTTAACCCAATTTTTGTCACTGATTTCGTTCCTGAAATGAAGGACAGCTTTTTTTGAAAAAATTTTACTTTTAATTGCTGAGTTTTGTATTAGAATAAGATGTCTAAATTAATTAGTTATTATTATCAAATAAAATTAAATCTTGAGTACGTAATTTATAAGTTAACTCTTTCGCGTTCATTGGTTTCGCAGCGAAACCACACATTGAGCATTTTTCACTGCGCATGTGCGAAAATTAGCGTCATTTTTCTTTAATAACTTACGAACCAGATGTATAGGCCAACTTATATAAAAATTCCAGTTCAATACCATCAGCATTCAGAAAGGTATTGGCACTGCAAGAACTAGATTGCTTAGGATCTCTAAGAGAAACAAAATGATGAAGGTTCTTGCACAAATGGATATTTGTTTTTAAATTGAATCTTCGAACAGTAATATTGAATTTTATGAAGGTTGAAAATCCTGAATACTCACGTACACTTATAAATTGAATGCATAATTTAAATTGCATTTCTATGATAACTTATTCTGAGGAAAAATAGCCCCTTACTGTTCATTGGTTCCACTGTGAAATCACAAATTTCTTGAAAATAAAGAGTGCTAAATTTTTTTCCTTTACATATTTATGATCAACTACATGTCTAATACTCATTTTTGAAACAAATTTTATAATTTTCAAAACGAAACATGTAGTGAAATTGAAAGAGTTAAACTACATATCTTCATCAAACGACCTATAGTCCCGTTACAAGTGAGAAAACGTTGCTTTCCGTCCCATAACACTATCTGAAAGGAAAAAACAGTTGTACAGAGAACATCATCAGAGACGGTAGTAGAAAACCGAGAAAATGAGTTACAGATAGAAGAAAAAGATTAGTGGTTTGCTGACCTTCTGTGTCTAGACATCTGTATTTTCTAGAAATGCAGAAGTGCGATATCTCAAGTAATTCTGGAATATTCAAGAGCTAAGAAACAGTAAACACTAGAAATAGCTGTGTACTTGATACATTTACATATTTCTTCGTCGTGGATACATAAGCATTGTAGAAACATTTCCAAATTTGAAACGCATATATTATTTTTTCATGAATAAATGAATGGTTCTCGTTTTTACTATACAGTTCATGAACTATCTAAGTAGAAAATTTTCGTCCTCTACTATCTTCTGTTCATTTGATTTAGAAATTTCCTCACGGGATAGTTTTTATTTTAAACGCATTTTACAGCAGAATTAAAAAAAGGGGGGTTGGGGTGGAATGACTCCTCAACGTCAAAAAAAAAAAAATCATGATCTGGCAAATGAAGAATACGATATCACAAATCGTTTCCTTTCAAAATGATAAGAAATAAAATTATATTAAATAAAAAATTATCATTTCTTTTTGCTTAGTAGTAAGAAAACTATTATAATAGAAATACCGATTTTATTTTATAGTGCACGCGTGTATGACCTATCATTTTTCTTATCTTCATAGAGTGTCCTCCTACTTGCAAATAATGGCTTTTCCAAGTAAAAAAAATCTAAATTCAGTTAGATTATCTTTAAAGTATATTTAAATTTATATTCAACGATTACTCTTATACAAGCACAAATACGGAATTAATTCTAAATCTTAAATTAAAGTTAATTTATTGCATAAAATGGATTTTGAAAATAATGTGTTATAGTAGCGTAATACAAATTAGAAAAGGTTTAGGTACTTAAATTTATGTTGTAGGTTGTATTTAAGGTACTTTATTCGTAAAAGTGTATGTCAGAGTCAGATTAATTTGAGACTCTTCACTTGAGCATGTAAAGAAAAGCTATTGATTTTGAGCAACTTATATACTTTTATTGAAAAACTAGAAGTACATGTATGAAATTGCATTAAACTATAATTATGATATCACCGCAACTACACAACGTTTTGTGTTGTTGAAGGTTTCCTGCTAAAAAATGCACACAAATACTTTGTTGCAATTAATAAATTTAATTACAAACTCCAATTAATCAAAATTGTTGCAGATAAAGAAACAAGGTAATTAAATAATATTTAACTAACTTGATATTGAATCATAAAGAATGCAGTAATCGAATTATTTGATTAATTGAAAAATACTTTAACAAACACTATCATGATCAAGTATTTAAAAGGAAAAAATTAAAATCACATTTCCGCCTCAGTCACATATTTTTATTCAAGAAAAAAATATTGTGAGCATGAATAATAAAAAATAAATAATAGTAATAATATTGTGTTACGAATAAATTAAAAGTAAACATATTAATGAATAATTTTTCATTAGTACTACCAACCACAAAAACAACTTTGCATTCGTGTTTCAGAAAGTATTAAGAATTTCGCAGAATGCACAGAATTTTAGAAAAGCGCCCAACGGGAGTGGTCTCCCCTAATCTTTCTCATATTCGCCCTAACACGGGTGGAATAAAATACTCCAAGTGGCAGTAACACGCGCCATTCCGAAAAAAAGTGGGGAAAAACGGGCCAAGCGGTTGCGCCTTTTTTTGGGTCAAAGTATGGTGAAGAAACCGTAACCGCTTTTTTTCTACCGATTGAAACTAAAATTTGACACAGGATTAATTGGATTTAATCTACAATTAAAGTTAGGAGACACATATCAAATTTCATTTATCGAAGTCTGTGTATTTAGTAGTTATCGTGTTAGAGCATGCATACAAATATGCAGATCGACAGACAGTCAATCCTTTGACGTATTTGGTCTAAAATTTGATATGGGTCTACATTCCTAACGATAAAACTGTGTACCAAATTTTATCTATCTAGCTATCTAAGTTTTTGAGTTATCGAGTTCATATGAACAAGGACAGCCAGACAGATATAATACCAAAATTGTGTTTTTCGGACTCAGAGTGGTCTAAAAGGTGGAGATTCATCAAAATCTCAAGTTCTAATTTTTTGACGATAACAATACTTTTCTCTTTGTATACTTCGTATACGAGTAAATAAAAATTCTAAGTTATAAAATTATCTATTCCTTTATGCCAATTTCACGTGCAGACTTCATAAAAAATATTACGGGAAACAAATATGCAAGTGCTTCCGCCTCTGTTTAGACACAAGCTTTAAAGAAATAAACAGAGTTTTAATGTTCATGTGATTTCATCGACGTTCTATAGCTGCAAGAAAAATTTAAGATGAAAATATATACAAATATTAGTTATGCAATAAGAAACTATAAAATAGCTGAAAATAAATGTTAGCATCGATTGATAGAGTACTAGTAAGCCCTGCGAAGTATACATCATTGAAAAAAATCAAAGTATTAAAATTTCCAAAAAGTAAAAAAAATTAATTTATTTCATTCTTCCTCATAATACAAATTCTAAATATTATTTAAATTTTAAATGCTTGAATGCAAAAAATGGGGGGAAAATTTTCTATGCACTCTTTTTTTATACAATTTCGAAAGTAGAGAAAATTTCATTTATTTTATGTCTTCTTCAATTTACAAATATTGAAAAAAATATCTGGATTATAGATACTTAAATATAAAAAACATGGAAGAAACTTTTTTATATCAGTGTGAACTTCTTAAGTCAATATGCAGACAAAAATTAGCAAATAACAAACATATAGAAAAAATATATAATCGCTTCTGAAATGTTTTATATTCTAATTTGGATTTCAATATACGAACCATATTAAACATATTTTAAAACAGTAATCTATTCAAAATTTAATTTTCTTTATATGCAAGGAGGATTTAATCCATCATCTACATTCATTTCTTACTAATTCTTTTCTTCTTATTTTACTTCTTTATAGCGGTTTTTTTTTTGTTTTTTAGTAATTTTCTTGTATATTTGAGGGATGTTTTTTAAACAGAAATCGTTTTACATTTATTTTAAATTCAATCAACCATGATGTTTAATTTACTTACTTTTCATGAATTCAACCATTAATCATTTTTAGCGTATTTAAATTCATTTCCCCATATACAGGCAATGAAACTTTAAAATAACTAATCCTCAATGCGATTAAATTCGATTGTTGAAAAAAATAATTTAACAGGTCTCAATACCATTTTAGATTTATACTATGATTTTTCCTGCAACACATTGTTACCATGACTTATGACAATGCAAAATTATCACCTTGCGTGTTTCAATTTTGGAATTCTTTTTGTCATACAGAAGTCACATATTCTTAATTAGTAACCCAATAATATATATAGTGATTTTATATAATACTATCCGTCTTCGGCGACCAGCTAGTTCGGCGGGGGTATAGTTTCTATTGAATGCAGAAATTGATATTCACGGTTCCCTTAATAAAGCAATTTTTATTTGTGATAGACATCTTACTCGTGTTTTTTCAGTAGCCTTGCACCTGTTCTGTCAATAGTCTACATGAATGTTCCTAATTTAGTCAAATAAACATCGAGTTGCACGTTGTTTGAACCAACTTTACTATCTTATCTCTCATGTAAAATATGAATGTGATTTCAGCATTAAAATGGAGCGGCACATTTTATCTCCAGCAGCATGTGAACTAGACTAAATCATGGTACCAATAAGAATTAAAACATAGCATTTATAATCATTCAGCTTATTGAGTATATTTTCTGTTAAATTAGCTATCTCAGAGGATTGATTTCAAGTTTCACGGAAAAATTCGTCTAATGAAATAAGAAAATAGAATTCATTGGGATTATAGAGGAGAAACACGCAATTAAATATTTTGTTTAAGCGATGAAGAAGATTTGAATTTCATTGCAACAATGAAAAATATTGTAAATTATGCGAAAACTGTTTTTAAAATTTATTAAAATTATAGGAGAAATTGTACAGCAACTTAATTGATATCGTTGGAAAGATAATTTTTTGAATTTTCAGATAGCGTAAAAATCATTTTTGAGTACATTCTATAATATTTTCTGAAGTTATTAAGGGAAAAAAAATTTCGCTTAATTTTCAGTTAATTAAATTCAAATTAAAACTTCAAAAAAGAGCTCTGAGGCTCGCCCTTAAATAATGCAGCAGCTTCTTTGCCATTGGTTAACAGATGACATCACCAAAATGGGCGGGTTAGATATGCATACAATTATAGGTTACAACACAGCTGTCGATGATGCAACAGTTCTTTGCTCGGCTATATATTTTGGATGTGAGTAATAACTGTTTTGTGGTACCCAAACTCGTGAATTTCACTCGTGAATATGATATCTCTAATCAATTGACGGACAAAAAAATCAACGAACTTAAAATGTAAGTTGTCCATTTCCAACAAACACTAGCACACAAATTTCCCATTATTTTTGTCACTTATTTCCATCATGTTTCTTATTTTAAAAATAAAACTGAATGTATCTTAACAAACTGGCAGAATGCAAACAAAATAAAAATCGTATAATTACTGTAAGTATTTCATTTTCGCATAAGTGACTGATCTATTTTAATTGCTTTAAAACATTACTAATAAGAATTTAAATATCAAATAAAATTAATTGTATAAAATTGATACGAGGCAGACATCTTGAAATGAAATCTTTAAATGCATATAAATAGGACAAATGATCCTTTGATTATGATCTTCATAACCGTTATCAAAAAGCCGTTTAAATATACACATTACTCGAATATTATCACACGAGCTCTAAGAAATAGTTAACGAATTTTAATATTAATTTTAAAAAATTTAGCAATGTAGCTGTTTATTAATAACTATTATGTGCTTAAAATGGTAATTTAAATAACATCATATTTATATCAACGAATAATTGCTTACATATTGATTGAAAACATATATTAAATAAGTATCTCTAGTATTGAAGTTAAATTTCTGATTGGAATTCTTAGTTCATCTGTGTCATTATGATAAATATTATCCTAAAACAGTTTAATTTGATAGCATACAATGTGACAAATTGAATTGTATAATTATTTGAAATGCAATCTGTCTGAATTTATATGAGCATATTTTTTCATAAATGTAATAGTAATAATAAATATAGAAATATAAATAGTAGTAATAAATGTAATGTACATTTAATGATAGTTAGAAATGGTGAAACACACATGCTATGTGTTAAAAAAGTCAATACAAACATTACAAGTAATGCTTTAACAAATAGTAACAAGCTTTTTGAGTTCAATTTTTTCCTTTGATTCCAGAAAACCACACTTATTTTCAAATTTATATCTAAATAAACAAATATAATAACCAATAATTTATTTGAAGTGAACATTTCTTGAAGTTGGAATTGCATTTTTATTGATTGAATGAAGTTATAATAAGCAACAACTCATATGTTTTCTAACATTACAGTTGAAACAACAATTGTATAAATCAATGCTCAGTCTCTTCCAGATATGATTAAACTGCACTTCGACAGCTAATTTGAAATAACTTCTGAATAATATAACTGAGAATATAGGTTGCTAATGTGTTCGGGAAAAGTAGGCGTCAAATATTTATCTGTCATCTTTTGAGGAAGTGCAGAAAATTTCGGGGGTTGCTTTATTTGATGTAAATGCCGAAGGCTGTTTACCGCTTCGTAAATTTATCAATGCACACAGGATTTATTTGATTTACTTGTGTGTTTTGAAAGATATTCATTGAATTCGTGAATTGAAATCTTCCAAGCTGCGAGTTGAAGCTGTAGTAATTCGTGAATGTATTAAAACGACATTTAGAGCAGTTTGACAAGAGTTTGTAAAATTTCATTGAATTCAAATCAGGTCGATTTAACACGTTATACCCAAGGGATAATTTGTCATTTTGAATTGTTTTCTGTGAAATTTGTCGAGTGATTTTCTTTAACTGAAATTGAATTGTTTTGTTAGAATCGGGAATTTTATGTACAAACATCAAATAAGTGTTTGTAAATAGAAAAAATATTTTGAGACGAATCGTGTGTTAAGGTTTCAAAAATGTTAGCTATTCATAATAGTACAATAAACGAATACAAATGAGACATTTTTTATTAAAAATAAATGTTTCCCAATTTGAAAATAAACGTAATATATGATTTTGAATGATAGGAGTTATCGGATTTGAAGCAACAAAGGCTGTAATCCCCATATATATATATGATTTTATACTAGTTTTCAACGAATATTATCAACAAATAAATCATTATAAGCAGAAAAAATTCCAAGATTTTAATCTACCACGAAAATAATAAATAATGTTTATATAAATGTTTTCAAGAGCAAAATCAAAAACATAGCATCTTAAATGTAAAATATACTTTAGCTTATATTTACCCGAAACGATTCCGTGTTACACAAGAGTAACACGGAATCAACGGTTATTATCATACGCTCATTAGGATTTCTTAAAGATCTATAATTAAATTATGTCTAAATCAGAATAATCGTATCTTACGATATATTATGCTTAAAATTATTGCAAAGAAAATAATTCCATGTTACATTAGAAATAATATTGTAGATTCTTTTTAGACTGTTTACATTTATATAATTAAAATGAAGTATATTTCAGAATATAAGTAGAATACGTTATATTATACATAACTTGATTTAAAATATTCAATTAATATTTTTAAAAAAATAATTAAACATCACTGATTTATACAACGTTTTTCAAATAGCACAAGTAACGAAGTAAAGTAATTAAATATTTCAAATAACTAATTTAACAAGATCTAAGTTTAAGAAATTTCAGAATTATTAGGAAATAACGTGTAATATATTATTCATATACTTTCAATGAAAATTGAATTATTAATTTGAGAGAATGAAATTTCTTCGTCTTGGCAGCAATGGAAAGACAATCAAAATAATTTAATATTTATGAAAATCTAGTTCCACATATGTAGTTTCAAATTAATTTCCATGTTATTCAATTTATGTGCTCTGAATAACTGACAAAAATACCTTCTATGAAATTGTTGCGATATCCATTTAAATTTTGATATAAAATTTAATTTATTTTATTTCGTATCGCATTATGTATCTTATTGAAAACTCATATGAAAACGAATCGATGAATTTTCTTTGCATTTTCACTTTTATTTCAATTTAATTAAATTTTCATTTTTTTATATTTCAAAATTTAAGTTTTCAGAAAACTTCCTTGTGTGGGAAGTAGATTTCATTAAATTCTATCGTAATTTTGATTTAAAATTGAGCATCATAAAAAATAATATAATTTTTAATAAAAAGTATCGACAGATTGAGTTTTTTAGCAAGACTAACTACAGAAATAATATTCAAACAATCCACTAGAACAGATTACTATCATTTATTTTTTCTCTCGTCGTTTGAATTTTGAGTACCCGGCCCCCCATTACCATATTCCACCAACCCATCCCTCCACGCAAAGAGCATTTTATTAATAACGTTACCCCTTCTTCGTCAGCATGTCATACCTTTGGCTTTTTTCTGCTCGTAAGCTATTTTAATCCGTAATTAAGTCAACGTAACAATTAATTTTAAATACAAAAATCAACTGGTCACGCTTAGATGTCTTAAGTATCCTTTACCATCTTAAATATATTGAAATAATAAAAAAAATATCAAATGGGTGGTGCCATCTAATTAGGAGGTTAAATAAAAACCTAAGACATGGTGTTAAGGGCTCAGGTAAGCTTAAGAATCAAACGACTCATATTGACTTATATAATTTGTAGGATTTATTCTTGATTTTACATATTATTCCGTTCTTTATTGTAGTATTATTATAATACCAAAACAAATGAAAACAGCATTGAAGTAATTTCGTATTGACTTATGATGATAGCTACCCATTATTCATCGTGATAATCAACTATTCACGTAGAAGACAATTTCAATGAGATTCTTGAACTTATTACAAAGATTTATAAAGTTAGATTCAATTGTCTGGGGCTGCGTTAATATTACTGTGAAATTTGTTCTTAATATAGGCATAAAACGAGAATGCTCTTTCGACTAGTTTTGTCTTCATGAAATGTAATAAATATTTTATTGCTTTAACACTTACTTCTTTGTAATCTTCTTTCAATGTTATTCAGAAGTCACTCACATTTCTTTCTATTGCAAAGAAGAAGAGTCAAAGTTCAACCAATTTTTCTTTTTCAAGAAACGGATAATTTTTGTAGCGGAACAGTGGCGCCTAGTGAAGCTACAGCTTTACGGAGACATGGATGACCCATGTATAATTGTTCAGTCTGAAATGATAAAAGGAGGGGCTAGTGAGAACCAATTATCAATCAGTCACTGGGTCTTAATTTACTCCTTCACTTTTTTTTATTTCATGATTAGACTTTTGGACTTGCACAACTTTCGGATTCCCACGAACATGATGAAACAAAACACCCTTATATTTTGTGTTCTTTGCCACTTCCACAGCCTCCACAGGCCAGGAACCTCTGTTCTAGAAAATATGTTTGCATTTTTTTATCTCAACACCTTTATGAATTAAAATTTGATAACTTGACAAACAGAGAGAAATAACATTCAATTTTATGAACTTGTATTAGTGAACTTTTTGGGCTCCAGGCGATTTTTTCAGTGTTTCAGGGATAATTGGAATTTCTAATGATTCTGAAAATATTTTATTAAATATTTTTTTAATCTTTAAAATATGTGCGAGAAAAGCAAATCTTTAAATATATATAATTTTAGTCTTAACAGAAATATTTTGATCTTTAATGTTTCATATCTTAGAAATTCAATTAAGGATATTAAGTGAAAAAATAAGTGACATTGAGAAACAGGTGACTCGATTTTCGTTGATAATATATAATTAATTTATAGATATGGCATCATATAAATTTAGAATAAAAAACTTAAGAATTTATTTACTAATATGGATGAAAAAATAACATCTAAACAGATCTGGTGAGTATTCATAACGGAAATGATGGAATAATTACATATTTTTCTTAAATATCTCTTGTTACATGTAATCAAATTTTAATTTTGTAAATAAAAAATTATATTTTAAATTTAATAAACAAAAACTTTTGGTAAAACCGAAAATTTGATGTTTAAAAAATTTAATTCAATAGTGCTTTAAAGTGAATTAAAAGTGAATTTCTATTAGGTTAATAAAAATTTTAGAATAATTTAAATTAATAAAATATTTAAAGAATTAAAGAAGTTTTAATACTAATTATGAATAGAGAGGTATTGCTTTTGTTTTTAGAAATTAAAATAATTTCATTCCACAATTATCATAAATATTCATTGCACTATAGATTGTGAATGGAAATTTTTAGTACAACACTGGTTAGCATTTTTTTCCTAATTTCAAATACATATATATTTTTTATTTTAGCAGCAGTAAAAGCAGCGAGGATTTTGCATCAATTAATCGCCGTGATCAATTGTCATTAATGACCCCATTCATATAAAGAAATCATATACCTAAAAGAATGGTCTGTTCAAATTTCTCTAATTGGTCTCCATCTATTAAAATAAAACAAAAGATACACAAAATATCCCATCTTCCAGTACACACACAAAAAACAGCATCACGCATGCGTAAAGAACTTTTCTCAAGTGCGTGATACCCAATGGCGGCAAATAGACAGTTTAGAACAAATAAGAAAGAATCGAACCCATCTTTCGATGTGGCCCCTTAGGAAGGTTAATAGTTTACCTACACAAAGTAAGCAGCAGAAAACAACACAGAAGACCAAAGATGAAAACAGGAAAAATTCTTCGTGGAGAGATGAAACAATCAGAAGTTTTTCTGTGACCAGTGGCTCCCAAATTGAAAATCCGTGGCTGATAGATTGCTTGAGTTGTGTGTGGGAACCTTGCAGGTGGAAGGATAACTAACTGGCCATCCTCTGCTTCTCTCCGATAAAGGGGGCATAGAATGGGTCAAGGAAAAAGGGGAATTGTTAAAAGGAGAAAAAGTAATTGTAGCCAACCTCAAATACATAACATTATGCAGGACTGTTTTTGACATGTTATTGGTTATCGAAGATTTTCTTACGGGCCGAAGTTGTGGTTACTGATAATGCCATATTTTGGCTATCAATCATTGAAGTTGGTTATTGTCTGTAGTCCCAGATTAAGAATAGGAAGCTGTTTTAAGAACGTCGTTTCTAAATTTAGCTGAAGTTTTTTTTTATTAGGGTGATAATATAATAAGGAATATTTAAAACCTATATAAATTAGTGATGGAAAATTTAGAATCCTTTCTTCGTTTGATAAAAACTGTTTTAAATTTGAATAACTTTTTCTACTCACGATTAAAAAACCTTACCTTAAAAATTCAATAAAATATTTCAAAAGACTTCTAAAGGAGAAATAAATGCGAACATTATTTATTTTGAAATTCTAAAACAATGAACAGAAGAATATAATGTATAAAATATTAATTATTTTTCTAATAAGCATAATTTTATTGCCCAAGTCACGGCATTTTCTACATGTTCATATGAAAACTATTGAATAAGATTAATATCGCCAGTTCTGTGCATCAAGAATATAATAAGACCTTGGATGAAATGAATACATTGATGAATTCTACTGAAAAATTTGACTTGCAAATCGAAAATTCGGATTAAGAGAGTTCAGATTCGTCATTTATTTCTGTGACTAAGAAGTGAATTTTATCTGATTTTGATTCAAAATTATGTTCCTGTTCCGAATTACCAGGGGTGTAGTGGAGCCGGTGCGCCATTCCGGCACGGCCTTGTTCTTTTTTCATTAGAATTAAATGTTAAATTATTACAGGATATTACCTTAACACAACGCGATCTTTGTCCTTGAAAATATTATTGGTATTACAAATTGATAAAAGTAACTAGCCACTGGTGAGAAGTGGCTGGAAGGGATTAAAAACATTAAGGTTACAAACAATTAAATATATTTTATATTCTCATTCGGAAACCCAGATATTTTTTATATTACTTATTCGTGCCATGATTTTACGTTTAAATTACTGAATTTTGGTATGGCTTGAAAGTATCAAAATTGTTTAAAAATTATATTTTCATTATATTCATGTTTTGAACTACAATACGCATGTGTTAATGTTTAATCAGAAATAAGATATAAAATAAGAGCAGCGAAATATGCATTATTTCATCGTTGATATTATTATATTGCACAAGAAAATAATTGTGCAATTTAAATGTAATATCGTGTGAAAGTTATCCTCTGCTTACCCTGCTTATCACTGCCCCTCCCACAATCTTTTCTGTCGCCCTTCTTCCCCGAACAGTACCATCAAGGTCAAAGCGTTCTGGCACTCCTTAATTTACGACTGCACCAATACTAATTGCCATTTTTCTAAATTCAATATGGGATGTTAAGATAATAAACAAATTGAACGCTGAGTGCGCAGAACTTAGAAACATGATTTAACTAAAATAGTTGCAGAAAAATGCTTGGATCCTGAGACTAACTAAACACTTTATGTACATTTTATTCACGCATTTCATTTTTAGTTGTGTAAATATAAGTAAAAGTTGAAAAAAATCCCTTCGGTTTTAATTTAGCTTCTCCCTTATAGCTACTCTCAAATCTATCAATTTTTGGAGGCAGCGAAGTAACATTTTCTAGCATGCAAGGATCAACACCAAGTTATACATGTACATTTTATTCAAGCATTTTCAACTGTGTTAATATCGAAAAAAAATCACTTCATAGTTAATTACGCTTTTCTCTTATAGCTATTTAATTCCACTTCTTCTATCATTATTTGGAGGCAAACAAGTAACATTTTATGCTACGCAATGATCGACACTTTTTTAAATATGTACACTTTATTCAAGCACTTTCAATTGTGTTAATACAAGAAAAAAATTCCCTCGGAGTTAATAACCGCCTCTATCTTATAGCTACATAATTTCACTTTTTCTGTCATTATTTGGAGGCCACCAAAGAAACATTCTATTGTATGTAAGGAGCGCTATCTTCAGTACCCCAAGTATTTTTATTTGATTCCCAAGGTAGGTTGTTGTGTATCGAATTACATGCCGAATCTGTGTTTTAAGGAGGGAAAAAATGCAATAAAACAAAATGCCATCGATTTCCGACCACCGAGGCACAAAATGGGAAAGAAATCTGTCATAAAACCTCAGAATTTTCGACTTCTTTTACTTAGTTTTTTCCCCTTTTGCAACAAAACAAGCAAAACGATCCACCACAACCAGTTAATACACTAGGGAGGCACCAGAATGAAACTTTACCAAAGGAAGAAGAAAAAAAAAATACCAGAAATAGTGAAGAAGCAAGGACACAGTGAGCGTCGTCTTCACCATAAAATCCAAAGACTGCAATGGGATATTAGGCAATCAATAACAAGTCACCCATAAGCTGTGTTTTAGAGTTTTCCTCGGAGCAATAAAATCCAATAAACTATTCGCTTTTCTCCATCCGTGCACAATAAAAAAAGGAGGGGGCGAAGGAGAATTCTGTAGGGGTGAACCATCGCTTCTGGCCCCCGGGGGTGCCAGTAGAGTTTAAGCGAGCCCCGGTTTCAATTTGTAGAGCAGCGAAACGCATGGGACTCTGCTTTCTGTTGGGATGTTCCGGAAAAATACTTTTAAGTCAATACGAAAAGTGACGTATGGTTGTTGTATTGGAAAACGTTTTCTTACTAAGAAAGGATTTTAAAGTCATTCAAATGTTTGAATCGATCACAAGGAAAAGGATATAGACTCGAATGAAGTCGCTATTGCTTAGAGAATTAAACATCGTGGGTTCAAAGTAGGATCCTATAAAGAATGGCTTTTGTAAAGTGAATGTAATTAGGACACATTAATGCTAAAAGAACTAGAAATTTTTATTTCCTAAATTTTTTTCTTATTTCGGAAACATAGTTTTTACATTTAAACAATTTCATTTTACTGCAGTTTTTATTTTCCAAAGTAAGATCTTCAAACCTTTTATAGAGGTTAATTTTTAAGCAGAAAATTATTGCCGCGACGGACATTTATTTTCTGTGCACAAAAGATTTCCTAAAACCTTAAATATATTGTTCTTGCGAAGAGTGCCACAATGAAATATTCCGTTTTTTTTCTAGGAAGCTTTTAAGACCAATTGACCATGAATGCTTTTGAACGTCTTTTCATTACCTCCAAACAAATATTATTTAGATAATCATCAAAACTTAAAACATTTTTTGAAACTCATTCAAAATTGCTTTTAACTTTTAAGAAGCATTTTTTGTAGTTTAATTATTTTGTTCACTTGCAAATACTTTTCTTTACAGCGATGAAAAACGCAAATATATAAAGTTTTAGCTTGTATTCTAGGAATAAATAGAAGCCCCTAAATATGATAATTAAAAATCATTTTTGTGCATGTAGAAGGTATTCAATCTTTCGAATTTGGGAAGGAAATTCCATATAATTTTGTGAAAACCTGTTAAAGAGGGTTTTCATTAAAATCCCTTTCACAGGTTTTGATGAATTCTGCCTCTTCCCTTCCTCCCTTGCGTTTGTATGGTTTATAATGCGTTTATATAGAGAATTTAATTTTAAAATATATGTTCTGTCAGTTGCTGATATGTATTTTTCTGTATTTATACTTTCCTAGTTTGTTGATTTGACCTTTTCTATGGTGTTGTTGATATGCATTTAAGTATTGTTTGAAGGATTTTTTTCTGACCGAATATATATACCATTTTGTTTTGGTTTCAGCTATCACATTTCAAAATCTTTTTTAACTATTATTCCACGTCTATTATTTCAAAATGTTTCTAAAAGGGCACGCGCTAAGCGTTGAGAACCACTGATATAAAATTTGTTGCAAACTCAGTAGTTACCAAAGTTTTACAAGAATTTAATTTAAATTTTAATTCTATTAACTATTAATATATGTTTAGGACAGATACAGATAGCGAGAGAACATGAATGACCGGAATAATAAAAATTTGTTTCCACAGATGTGTTACATGGAATTCTAAAAGCTTCTATATGTCTTGGACGAAAAAAACATACTTGCGACTTTTTTATGGCATGTACACAAGCCGTACTCAGATAAGAAAATACTCTATGAAAACAAGTGTATCAGTTGAATGGGAGCGCTTTGCGATGCAGAATGGGAGTATTGCATTGCGTGCATCGGCAAGATCTGTAAAAGCCGTACTCAAATGGAAAAATATTTTATTAAGTGTATTTACTAACCGCAAGGAAGCGTTAAGCTGAGGAAAACGATCGTCGTATATTTGGCGTGTCTGTACAAATCGTACGCAGATGATATAAAAATTCTGTAACAGCTTATGTTCTACTCACTAGAAAAAGGTTTTGGACGCAAAATGGGCGCATTGTTTAGGGCACATTTGTAGCATCTATACAAACCTTTCGCAGATTAAAAAAATATTCTGTAATTTCAAGTGTTTCACCCGCCAGGAAAAGTTAAGCAGAGAAAAATGGACATATTGCGTTGCTTATATTTGCAGTACACGCCGTAGGCACATGAAACAGTATTCTGTTATAGCATGTGTACCACCCGCAAGGAAAAGGTTTGCAATGCATAATGGACGCAATGAAAACATAAGCAATTGTATACCCTGATGAAACCATTAGTAAGACAAGAAAAACTGAGCGTGAAGTTATACGAAAGAAAACATAATTTCCCTAAATAAAAGCTTCTATGTAATTTTTTGTCTTGTGAGGCTCCCAGAAAACGAGTTATTTAGCTATAGGATTTGGTAACATATATAGCAATTGATGTAACACTTGATTTCACTTTCCCAATGTAAACAAAAGAGTGCCGTTTTGGTTTCAGCCTTATTTTCAGTGCGTTAAACATGTATCTCAACCATACTATCAAATTCTATCGAAACAATGAAAGTAGTAATATTCAACGGGAAATTAATCAATTGAAGAAAGTTTTGAAAGGCGTTCAGGAAGATGGTAAATAGTTTGTTTCAACTTTCTCAACGAAAAATAATGTGCGGTCTCCAAAATGGAATTTCTTTTGGGCGATTATTCGCCATTAATGTTAATCTCGAAACAAGTTTTCCTTTAGTTTTGGCCAACTTTTTAACATTTAGTGCGATTGCTTCGAGCTTGGTGACGAGATCTCAATGTGTTCTTAAATCTTACCATTTTCTTTCTTAGTTTCATTTGAATGTTGAATTTGTCTTCGAAATGCTTACAAAATCTTGAAAAATACATTTTTCAAGGTCAACAAATTTTTTCTTTGCAGATATAACTTAAAACAAATCTATAAGCTCAACAATAAATGTGTTTTTTCTAGGATGCACAGTGTCCTCAATATAGGAAAAGGAGCGAGCAGGATTTGCATAGCAAACCTGAGAGGATTGCTATGCAATCCTCTTGAGGGTTGGCGAGATTTGATAAGCAGGAGGCAGAGCCCCCTAGATTTACATATTTTAAATTAGAAGAACATGTATAGTTAAAACTCTGATTCGTATAAAATGTAATTTAATTACATTCAAGCATTATAACTGATATATTTAATTTATCAAACTTAGGGAGAAATTAAATATTTAATCTCATAAAAAATCCTAGAATATAAAATTCTTTGTTGAATAATTTTAAGGAATAAATTGTAACTTTTAACATATTTTAAGTACTTAATAAATATTTATTACTTTATAGTCTTCTTCGTACTCTTGTTAATACATATTACACAGAGCAAATGCGTAATTCGATGTTTTTAATGATGTTGCAACGAACTTTCGGCAAACTGTTTAAATTGTCTCACAACTGTATAGAATGAAAACATGTAAGACATATTGAAAAGTGGTTCTGAAATTATTTTAAGATTAAAAAAAAGTTTGAAACTTGTCTTTTGGAGCATTTCCTGAATATTATTTATTTTATCATTTTACAAAAGTAACTCCAAAACTAAATGAATTTTTAATTATTGTAACTGCTTTCTAATGCATAATTTCCTTTCCAGAATGCAAAGGACTTTAATTTAAATCATTTCTTATCTATTTAATATTCCAAAAAGTAAATTTCTAACACATGATATGAAAATAATGATTAAATTATGCATACAGTTGAAGTAATTTTACAGAAAATATTTGAAAATGCGACAAATTAAAACGTAATGCTTAAATTTTATCAAACTTTTGATTGAAATCAAAATATTCTATACCCATCATTTTTATTAGATAAAATAAAGAAAGGAATATGAAAATTCATTAGAATCTAAATAAAGTGAAAGAAGTGCTCGTTTAATAATAAATTATGATTAAATAATCTAAAACTATTCCAGACAATAAAAATACATAAAATGTAACTAAATATTATAAAAAAAAGTAAATGTAATTAAATAGTAGAAAAATACTAAGTGTAACTAATACTAAAATATAACTACAAGGCAGTAAAAATACGCAAATATTATTAAGCTTCAATGAAAATTTAATAAATAATTTATTTCGCCTATTGTATAGTTATATTATTTAAAAATGCATTTAGGTAAATTTTTTCAGTTCGCAGATATTTGTCAATATAACATGTAATTGGGATTGTAATATATTAATTATATCCTTAATTCCTTATATTATTAATGTGATTTTAATTTATTTACTAGTCAACGATTTTATAAAAAAATATTAATTAAATATTTTTCAGAAAATAATATAATATATTTTGCACCATGTTAGAATGAGGCGATTTTCGATTGAAGGTTTTTAAGATTTATATGAGATCGCAAGACGCTAATAACACTTTAAGAAATAGTCAACTTTATTTTTTTCTGTTCATTTTTTCTTGCCAATTGAAAACTTTTTAGCCGTACGGCGAATAAAAGAAATTATTTTGCATTTTTTCGACCAACTTTATTATATAATCTAATTTTTTAATATTTAACTACATATTATCTGGCATCAAGTATAATAAATCACGTCATTTTTATATTCAAATAGGTACCTTTATTTTTAGTTAATATTTTACATACCTGTATACATTTAAAATTAGTTGAGCTGATTTAAAACAAAACACATCTGCACCTAATAATTTATAACCTTTCTAGATTGACACGTTTCGAATGTATTACAACCTGTTTCCGTTCGGAACATAAAATTTTCCTAATGAAACAAAATAATTATGCTTCGATTATACAAAATCCCTCTAAATATTTGTTCAATAAATAATTCAAAATGTCATCTCCTCCCTGAGGCGAAACGAACTAAATATACCTGACATGAATTAAAGCCAAGCTTCTAAACGCCTGTCAAACTGAGCCAAATGACGTTTTAATACATTCACAAATTACACCAGGTTTAACTCCCATCTGGCAAGATTTAAATTCACGAATTCAACGAATATCCTTCCAAGCACACAAGTAAATCAAATAAATCCTGCGCCCATTGATAAATTTACGGAGTGAGTAAACAGCCTTCAGCTTTTACATCAAATAAAAGCAACCCCCGAACGTTACTACCCTCCCACTAAAGGTGGCGGATAAATATTTGATGTCTACTTTTCCCGAATACATTTGCAACTTGTGCTCTCAGCGATGTAAATAAACGGTTATTTTGAATTAGCAGTCGAAGTGCATTATAATTATGTCTGGGATTTTCTGAAAGTTGATTAATACACTTGTCTCAAGGCTGGTACGGTGAAAATATGTTACTGAGCCATATTTTCGGAAGTTTGTGTTTAAACATTGTTGAAACATGAAAAATAAAATAATCTAAGGGGGCTATCTACCTTAGTCTAAGTGGTGCTTTATACATCCTTAGAGATATTTGAATTTGTTACAAACTACAATTTTTTTCTGTTATGCAGGAGTACTCGTAAGTATACAGAATGTTCAGAAAGGTCGTGTACAAACTTTCAAGTGCAGGTCATGCAAACAGAAACACCGCATTTCTGTAATAAAATACTAGTTGCATGACCCGGCGTTGCACGGGCAATCTTGAATAATGGGATATTCCCGGGCGGAGAGGAGTGAGATCACGTGAGGTCTTGAGATCCATATTTTCATATGCCCGGCTCCATATTTTTTCAACAAATATTGTCACTTACTTTCCCCAACAAATGTAAATATTCTTTCAAATCTAGTCTTTTTATTACTAATTTTCATATGCCCGCCTCCGGTTTATTTTTTTTACAGATTTTGTCGCTAACGTAAACGTTACGTTTCCCCCAAAACGTAAAAAATCCTTTGAATCCTATATTGTTTAATTAAAATTTTTAAATCCAACCTTTTAATTACCTTATAGTTAATAACCCAGCATTTCTCGGAATCTACATTTTTTCATATGCCCGCCTCTGTTTTTTTCCCTACAAATATTATCACTAAGCTTCCCCAACAAACGTAAATCTGTTTTGAATATTCTCTTGTTGGATTAACACTTTCAGTTCTAGCCTTTTTACTACCTTAAAGCAGTTTGGTTTGAATGAAAACGCGAGAATTCTTTTGCTTATAAATGAAAACAGATTAGCATGATATTTGTTTTGCAAAAGAAAAAATAAAACGAATAATAATAAAAAAAACGGATAAAAATGATTAAATATTTTCCCCCAACAAACGTAAATGTTGTGAAACACCGTACGACAAAAAAAAAGAAAGAAAAATGCAGGAAAACGATTTTTTTCAATTGTTAATAAATCCAAACACAGAAGAACACAGAAGATCGCTCAAAAGGAAATACCAACTTCCGTTAAATAAATAAAAAAATGCAACACCGGATGCGAAAACTAATAGAGGAAAAAAAGAATCCGCCGTGAATGAATTCACCATTCTCCCAATAGATGGCAGCACGTCAATTCATTCCTTTTGACGTTTTTAATTAATATCTTTTTAACTAATTGTAATTTCGGAATTTAAATGACCGAAATGGATTCCTTGGATTATTCCCCATCTTTTGGTACTTTCCGCTTTCTTATCCTTTGAGCGGTTCGTGAGAAGATAGCCGGACATACATACATACGTTTGTTTACCTTGGAATTTTAATAGGATAGATGAGGTTGGAAATGCAAAGAACGAGAGAAAAAGGGGGCTTTTTGTCTGTGAATTAAGAAAAGGAAAGTGATACACCATTTAAAAATCACAACATATATTTAAAACCCTCTCAGCACCCAATTATTTTGACCTTTTAGCTGTCTTGTTAGAAAACTTAAAGTAAATGAGTCAATCTTTTTTGTATTTAATTATATCTCTGAAATCTTAAGAATACTTTAGCCATGATTTTTTAAGAAAATATACATATAAATACGAGCTATCCGCTTTTGAACCGAACATGAAAAACGGAAAAAGACGTTTGCGCCGCTCGGAGGGGTAATGGAATACAGATTTACCATAGGACAACACAGTAGAGGCGACAAGGATGGGATGAGAGGGGCGGTCGTCTCCCCCATTTTGAGTAAAAAATTAAATTTTTATTTCATTTTAGCTGTCTAAAACTAGGAATTATAAGTAAACAGCGTCCCGGAATGTTAGGTAATTTTGTAACAAAATTTAAAAATTTTGTTGTCTAGCCCTATACTTCCGGGTACTTTTAGGTCTGTAACTATTTTGTCCCCCTCCCACTTTTGCCAACCAATCGCCGCCACTGGCACAAAAATCCGGGAGCATGAACAGAAACATATGAAGCGTACATTGCTTCAGACGGCAAGTCCTTTGAACACTTTAAGTACTCAAAATGTTTGTTGTTGATGCAGCCTTCTATTTGCTATTGCCGTATATGTCATGCTGTGTGTGATGTGTAATGTTTAAGAAACTTATATCTTGTGTGATATGTGGTAAATATCTAGTTCTGAATATTTTGTCTATAATCTATTAAACCAATATGAAATGCGAGTTTAGTAAGCTACTAGTACTACCTATTGAATGAATAGATTATAAAAAGTTGTGAAGTTTCGAAGTAATTTTCAATAACTGTTGAACTTTACTGCATTTTCAAGATTATCCTCTTATCCGAAATAAGACTGTATTGATAATATCCGACCAACAACAATAAATCTTTTTGATAATATGTTTTCATATAAAATTTCATATTAAAATTCTGATTTCCAAGTTACAATAATAGTCAGGAAATGAGTATGAGTCAGTTAATACTGCAAACTTTGGTAACATGTGAATCATTAAATGATTGATTCTAATCCATGAGCATTTAAACGAATCGTTGATTGCAGAAACCTCATAAGTCATTTAATTTAAAAATAGAGTTCATGCTTTTTTCCACATTCTAAAGGTGTGCTTCATAATGAGTGAAGAAATGACAAGATTCGAGTAAAGTCACATTATAGGTTTATAAAATCTACTAGGTAAAAAACTAATATCTGCTTTAAAAAGAATTAACCTGTTTCTTTAAAGCTCCCAGAAATTTGATATTATGGACTCATGTGGTATTTGCAATTAAGGATTCAAGTACTGCCAAAGAATTTTGGAGAAAAAAATCTCGCTGGAACTTTCAAAGAATGTTTTCAAAGAATTATTGTCAGAAAACTTGGCTTTAAATTATTTGATATTTGTTCACAAATGTAGATTTTTCTTCTTGTCATTTACCAATTTCATTTGACGTTTCTTTCTTTTTTGGTATGTTAGCCTCTCTTTCAGGGTTTATTTATCTGTAAATATTCCACTTGGCCTCTAGCCACAAATTCAATCAACCCAAGTCATCATCTTCTCTCTGCTTCCAAAGATAAGTTACTACCCTCAATGGCAACAATACAAAGAGAAAACCATCCATCCTTTACGAAGAGAATAAGGACAATCCATCGAACATCCCACAGGTAGCTGTTCCTTTGGAGTATAGAGAATCAAGACCGACATACCAATATAAATTTCTGTGTATATAATTTAACTTACTATTCTTTTAGTATTCATGACTTTTTGTAATCTGGATACAACACAACGGTCCCAGTTTCGTTAAGGGACCGCAACTGTAATACATCAATGTTCAAATCAGTTTGCATTCCTTTCTTGATTCTTGATGTACAGTTTTATTCTTTTGATCTAAATGTGCTCTTTTCGTGTATTCTTATTTATCCAATGATTTCTTGTTTATTGGCTCTTGTTTTTTCAACAAAGTTTCGCGCATACCCATCCAACCGACATGGTGCCGTTCTGGCTCCGAGTTCGGGGGTAGGCTGTGGTGTTATGTATGCGGTAATTTCAATTTTAATTTAGAAGTACTAAGAATTTTTGAAACATTCAGTAGTGATCCTCGGTCAGTGATCAAAATAATTTACAGACTACCGAAATCCAAAATTACTCTGAAAACAGAATAAATTGGTCAGAAAATGTAATATTTATTTAAACTATGCTACCACTAGGCCACGTCACATCCCCACTCCTAGAGCGTTTGGAATGGATGTGAGCAGGAATGGGAGACTTGAGGTGGTTCTTATTTTCAACTATGAGAAGAAGGAGAAGAAATATTTAAAAACTATTTGAAAAAAGATTTAAATGGGTGGGATTCTTTTAAAAGCATTCGAATTCTGCAACAGCAAAATTGTTGCTAACCTAGCATTGCACAATATGTTCTCTTTCTTCTGATACACTGCACCATGGAAGGAGGAGAAGGGAAGAACTTAAAGCTATCAGGTAAATATGGAATTTACGGTACACACCTGTTTCTCGTCAATTTTTTTTCGCGCAATTTCATTTGCCGTCGCCAAATACAGTTTTGGATGTGCAGTGCGATTTTTATTGCTCTCTTGCACATGTGTCACCTGAAAAGGAGAGATTGAGCACTCAATGCTTGCAGCATTTTAACCGTGTACCGGGCAAATCTTTTTAACTTAAAAAAAATAATCGTCTTCGCTTTCAGCATAGCAGGAAACTAGTAGCTTTGCTTTTTCATTGAATGTTAGAAATCTAGGTTTCTTTTAAAAAATTCCGAAAACTAGAATTTCCGCACGCAATGCCTGCATTTCAAGCTTGTACCGGGCAAATTTTTTAACTTAAAAAATATCAGCGCCTTCGCTTTCTGCATAGCGGAATATTCGTAGCTTCGTTTATTCATTGAGAAAAACACACAGAAAAACATACACGGTACTGTACCGATATTCAATCCGAAGAATTCCAAACAAAGTTTTATTCAAATTCGAATGAATCGACCAATCACATCGAAGACTTGAACAAAACAGTCCAATCGAAACGTGGCGCAATATAGCCTGATAAGCAAAACACCTATGGAAAGATCAATTTGTGCGCATGCGTGCTTGTCACTCGTTAAAAACATCTAGACGCATCTAAAACAAATGTTCTCTCATCGCCGTTCATGGCGGCAAAGAGTTGGTGATCCTAAGCGGAAGGAAGTAAGTTTGTACCTTAAACCACATCAACCAACTCTCAGTACAATTCTTACATATGAAGCGTTAACTAGCAAAGGTACCAAAAGAATCCAAATATTCCCATATATACATCCCCATCCATATCCCATTTATATACAAAGATAAAAACTAACTAAGAAAGGTAGCAAAAGAGAAAAAAAGAATACAAATATATACAAATACAAGAGCAACACGCACTGGGCAGCATATTAAAATTGTCAATATTACGACAATGTCAGTAGACAGCAGAATGAACTGTAGTCGTTGGTTTCGCTGCTGCTCAAGACTGGTGTGCTAAAAGGAATGCCTGAAATATAATCAGTCTCTTCTCTTTTTGTGTCTAATCATATATACATATTGGTGATCTCAAATGTCATTAAATTTCTAACTTTCATTGTTACTAATTTCTCTCTTTATTATCCTTTTCAATAAACATAAACTATAAAGTTTCTGTTTAAATGAGAAGATCGACAGCAGTTTTAGTCTAATCGTTTTACCAAATAGCACTAAAACTTTTATATAGTAATTTTTTCGATAGAGTTAATTTTAAGCTCAATTTAGCTACTTTAAACTTAATACATGAATTTAATGGATATCATGGATTAATTGTCTTTAAGGGAAGTCAGTACCCGGTATACTTTCAAAAATTCATTTTTATATATATATATTCGAAATCTCCATTTCAGACCTTTCTAACGATATAAATCTTTTGTTCGTGTTCATATTCGAAGTAAGTTAAAATAAACTTTAAGAAAATGTAAACAGATTAATATAACACAAGATTTTTACCTTTAATTTGAATTATCTCCAAATGGAATTTTTGCCGTTTTCTCAAAATCTACTTTATATATGCTCTTGAAATTGTTACCACATATTCTATACATATAAATGTATATACTGATGTGAAATTGTTTCCTGATATACCAAAAATATTTCTTAAAAGTGCTGATCTCGTGTTAGAAAATGGCATTTTTTGAAAAATCCATAGTGACATTCAGTAAAAAACTTTTTTAAAAAAAACCAAGCCATATTTATGTAAAAATGTCATCTCAGTAAAGAGATAAATGCCTACTTAGACAGTATAAAAAATTCAAACATGTATCTATAATAGATTGTGAGAAAAGGTACATAGAAAATGGTCAATTTAACATAGGCGGTACTTACTCTCATTAATATTTTAGAATCGTTATAAAGAAAGCACAAGAGACAATTATAATTATCGATACGTAGTTCAAGAAAAGAAAGAGATAAATATCTAATAGAAAAATTCTATTCTTTAGTAGATTTGCTCTTAATTTCATTATATGAAATTCTTCAGAAATAAGGATATATTTAACTGAACAGAAACGGCGTAAATTCTTTATATATTTTATTCAATTAATGAGAGAACTCAGCTGTGTTGAAACATCTCGCATTCTTGTCCTAAGTATTATATCTTGTAAGTATTATATATTGTACTTAAGTAAGTATTATATCTTGTAAGAAATTCGCATTTTGAATTTGTGTATTTTGTTTGAAACAGTTTACGTAACTTAGGATATAGAGGTATAGAAAAAATACTAATATTGAAAATCATATTTTTTCCCAAAAATAAAAAGAATGAATTTATAACGAATAAGATATTTTTTATTAATACCTTTTTATATCGCTTATTAAAGCATGAAATTCATAATTTTGAAAATTCCTTTCCAATGCTGAATATTTTCGTTATCTTTTATTAGAATCCAAAATTCGAAGTAAATTCGTTTGAAACAAATACTCCCAACGCGAACTTCTTTCTGGACAACATACGAAGATTTAAACTTTTACGTGATCTTTAAAACGGAGCAACGTCATATAATCTCTTTCATCTAAGACATGTTTTGAACATCGTAATACAAGAAATTTTTAAGTAGCGAGATTTACCATTCCCTTTATTAAGAAAAACTACTTTATTCAAAAGGAATTTTGATATGACCTAGAATCAGCCCACTGGCAATACCGTCTCATTAAAACTGTATTTTAACATAAAAGTGATTATCCCAGAATTGCCTCCGATTACAGCAAGAATTCAACGAAATTTTCTACTAGAAAAGTCCTCATTAGGACTATCTACTCAGAATATTTGGTTTGTATCACTTCTGAATATAGATATATATCAAAAGGAGATTCAATCAGCTTTGATGACGTTATTTAAATGCAGACTTATAATAGAGATCTGAGAGTGCATATATAACGAGATATTAAATATGGATTGAGGTATCCAAAACATCGAAGAATTATTTAAAAATCAGGTTTAAGTTTTATATGAAAGGTATATTTTCTTTCTTTGAAAACAAAACGTTTTGGTTTGTAGAAAGAATTATTTTTGAATGAAGTTTAAGAAGTGTAGCGTTTTTCATTGATTATTTTCAAGTGAAGATGCACATAAATTCTTCTAACTTTTACCTATCTTTTCACTTATAGCTATGTGCTTTTATGATAAAACCATCATAATTGATTGTTGTTATTTTCACATGCAGTAACTTAGAAATCAATCCGAATTTTTCCTTTTTTATTATGTTTTAAATTAACACATATAGTGACTTGAATGGTTATTTTCATGTATAAGAAGAAATAAATGCATATTATGTACTATTTTTATAATATACTATTTTTATTATGTCCTAATTATTTTTAAGTTACGCTACCAAACATTATAATAAGATATTCTTTGATTAGTGCTTTCAAGAATTATTTCATTACAGCTGAAAATTATGTGTCAAATATAATTATTAGAAAAAAGTTAAATGCCATACCAAAGTTTTGTTTTGCTTATGTTATTGCTCAGTGGGCGCGCTATAATTTTTTACACAAGCGGGCGTGTGTCCTACTTTTTAAGACACAATAATTTTCTTCATTTTTACTATGGAATTTTAAGTTATTTCATAATAGTAAGAAGAGACAAGTCAGAAAAGCAAATCTTTTCGTCAAAAGTGAAAATTAATTTTAATATTATTTGCAAAATCTAAAATTATACTGGAATCAGAGAAAGTAATGAGATTTAATAATATTATTTGAAAAAAGCTATTAAAGAATGTATAAAAGATTATAAAACAAACTAAGATTTTACAACAAAGACTCCTCAACGTGTAAATTTATATCGATACGTTGTATCGATCTAAATGTTTTATGGCCCAAAGATAAAGTTCCAATTCAGGCAACCGCCCAAATACGACAACTCTCCCTTGCCATGTGACTTTTTCTCGCGATGATAAATAAGATATTTATATGTTGTAACATAAAATATTATATTAATTTAGTACATATATCACAACAGATTATCGTTTTTTCGTTCTTGTATGGGCTGGAATAGAAAACTTACAACAAAATGTCCGAATTTAACACCCCAGTCAGAAGATTGTTAGTGTAGTAATAATTGTAGACAATTTTTCAACAGTCAATCCAGTTTCAGAACTTCATGTGCAACAACAAAATTTCTTGCTAGCGAAGGAGAAAATAATAGGTCATCATACAAACATTCTGAAGGGACATCAAATTTTTCTTTTACTTATTTGAAAAAGCACCAATTTTTCGCCAGAATCAGCAATTTAGAAGGATATCTTCAGAACTCTAATAGTCATGATGTGAAGACTTAAAGCATTGACGGACAATTCTCTACTACGAAAACACTTCATCTTTATTCATACTGTAGCCACTCAATTCATCAACTTTCTTGGTAACGAGCCGCCCATTGATAACACAGACCACGTGACACAAGCGAAGTGTATTTTGAATTTCAAAGAATTGTGCTTGCCTTCGCCTAATAATCAATTCAAGAATATTTTCTTCGAATACCTGTGAGAGTTACTTGGCTGCGTTAGTGGTTAAGTTAATATTGCTAAGCTGTGGAATTTTGGAGCATTTTTGTATTTTTATTTCCGTATAGATTATTGAATATAACTGTATATGATTATTGACCTGCTTATTTTGTGAATGGCAGTATGTTACTTTTGCTTCTGAAATTGAAAAATAAAAATTATTGGAATTCTGGAAGCGTTCAATAGTGCTTGTCTCTTTAATAGCTGTCTTCTTATTGAATTATTTCGTAATATTTATTAATTAAAATAATTTAAGGCATCGACAAAAGTTAAAAATGGCGATGGACAGTTTCTCAAATTTGCTGACCAATAAGCAGAAATGAAAGTTTTGATTACGTAACCACGATTCAAAAAAGTTTCTAATTTCTTAAGGAGGAATTAAACTCAAGTAACAAATACTACCAAAAATATCAAACACCAAAAGCTTTTAATTCCTTTTTTCACATATCATCTTTTCACCTCTTATAAACGTCAGATATGAAAATAGAAGAAACTAATGAGAAATCAATTGTTTTCATCGTTCCTCCGCCACCGCAATCGAATCAGGGGTTTGCTTCATTGGCGATGGGAAAGGAAGATACGAAAGAATCTGATATTTTCATAGTCTTTTTATTCCTTTCGCATATCTAAGATACGATACATTTGCTGCTCCTGATCTAGTTATTCGTCTCTGAACTTTCATCAAGGAGAGTTTGATGCTACTAGGAGTGATAAGTTAGAAGTAAAACTATCCATCAAAAAGTATTTTCGTCTTATCGTTTACTTATTTAAAATGATATTAGTTTTATATTTCGAAAATATGGTGCACTTAATATTTGAAGCATGGATAGGATGTACCAGATAGGAAATTAATAAAAAAACTTTTGACAATGCAATCTTACATATTTTTTATCATTTTATAATCTGCTAAGTAATTTTTCTTGATTAGCATATAAAATTCTATACTAATTCTGAGGAATCTAAGAACATTCTTCCATCTTTACAAAACACATTTAGAGAAAATAAAAATTTACAGCTTTATTATTTAAGATATTTTTTAAGAAAACACAGAAGAATAATATAATTAAATTTATTTAGATATAGATCTTGAATGCTGGTCATTAATTATTCTTGGTTACTAGTAGAAAATAAGTGAAGTTATGAAGGACATTCGATGTTCGAAACTTAATAATAGTATAAACCAAATATCGCTAGCCATGTTTATTCGATTGTAGACCAAGAAATCAGGGATTAACTTCAAAATAACACAGGTATGCAAATTTGTTTTCAGCTTCATGGGATATTTTTGGTAAATTTTATGTTTTTCAGGGTGCTGAATCCATAAATGATCCCCAATTCCCTCCATCACGTACAGTATTTTTGCAAAGCATAGGGAATTTGCATTAAAAAAGCATAACTGCGATGAAAAAAATCAATATTTTATTACAATCAATTATGCATAATTTTTCTTATAATTGGAAAAAAGAAACAGAAAACTATTACTTCATGATATATTTAACACTACACGTTTACTCTTTTTGACTGTGAAACCTTTTCTTCTTTTCTTTGATGCTCCTCCGAACACGTTTTCGCTTACCATCTTCTGTTTCCCGGCTCAGCATTCAACAGTAATCAGCTAGCATGTTGGCGTCCCATCTTTCTTGAGCATACAACAATAATCAGCTGGCATGCTGACGTCCCATCTTCCTGGGTATCATCTCTCGATATCATGGACATCCTAGTGAAATCTTTCACCCTGCTCTTCACAATAGTCTCCTAATGTTTCTGGAAAACACTCAATATGGGAGTGTAGGAAATGGACTTTTAATCTCATCTTGCATCCTTGAGCTTCATACGCTGACCCCCCTCGGAATGCAAATGAATTACCATTACGCCGAAATACTGTTTTGCGGCTTGTTTTAGACGAATCTATGAATAGACGCCACTCAGATGGATCATATTCTATGCCAAAGCACTTCTTGAATACCATTACAAAAATCGAGATTTCCTCTTTGGAGAAAAACTGAGTGGATTCCTTTTTTCGGTGCCTGTACCAGGAGAATGAAGCTCCAGGTATCAGCAGATTTTTATTTTTCACTCTTGAACCTAGCAATTTAGCTCCATCTTTAGAAAACCCTAAATCTCTAACTAGATAATTAAACTCGTTCTGATAAAATGGTTGGGGCCCCTCATCAACAGAAAAATCTGAGCTAGATTCGTCCTAGTGAGGTAATGTGTCTCCATCCTCAGAATCACTCCGGATATCATCCAAACTTGAAGGTGGGTGTCACTCTTAGAAATATTAAATTAAGATATAAAATCATTATTGGATATGGTTTTTTGACACAAGAATATGATACTAGACATCAGGTTAAAAAGAGAAATTTTACGCTTAATTAAACTACAAACGTAAGTTTTGCACGAAAATCTGACGTGATGGAATTTTTTAAATATTTTTTTCCGGTTTCAGTGAGTAAAATTCTATAATAAACAGTCAAAAAATCCTATGTAGTTTTTTGGTTGCATACCTGTGTAATTTATTTGACCCCAATAAAATTGAGTTATAATGAAATGCATGGAAGAAACTCCCAACTATCATTATCAAAGCAATGCAACTTATGATTTATCAGAAATAGGATAATGTTATCCTTTTTGTTGCACTACCTGGTGTAAAAACATCAACACTACGTAAAAAATTTCTTCCAGATCAGAAAGTGACTGTTCCGAGATTTTTCTGATTCGGCCAGAAGCTAATTTGTCAGATACAAAAAAAAATCACCGACACATATTTTTTCTTAAGGTTACATCAAATGCAATATCTTAAGGGAATCGACATTTTTTTATTCCATTATCTCACCTCATTTCAATTTTTATCTCCTTAGTCCTGAGGGAATGTTACCTTTTGCATAAAAGACGGTTGATTAAAAGTCCTAATTATCATGTTAACAAACCTTTCAATTAGCTTTGTTTCGTCAAACTATTTTAATTACTATTTTCTTCTGGCATGCATTTTATTCTTTTGTTTTTCTTGTAAAAAACCTTATTGCATTTTATGAGCTTTGTATTCGAAGCCGGAAGCTCGAACAAAAATCGTTGTCTGGATTTTTTAAAGTGACCCTCTTTCTTAGGTATTTCAGTTCATTAATGTTAATCATACGCATTATCTACGATCATTATTGTTCTCGTAATTAGTTGTTAACTGCTGATTTGCATTCTTCAAGTTTTTGTCCGGAGCTATTGATTAATTGTTACAGTATAATGAGCTTGTTCGCGCTGCCACTTTTTCCTTATCGTTTAGGTAATGGGACATCCTGATCGGAAGCTGATTTCAGATTTAGAATTTTGATGGTGTAAATTACCTGAGGGGACTAAAAAATGGTAAAGCAAGTATTTTTTTAACGGTGCCAGTGTAATTCTTGAGAATATTTTAAAGCATATAATTATGTCCCATTATATTCCATAGCGTGCAGAAGTGAGCTTTAAGAACATAAATTATTTAAATTTTGTAACTGTTATATTTTGGTACAGTATGATGTTAAGACCTATCTGTACTATATGGTGATAAGAAGGATCAGTAAAATATGATGACAAGACATATATATTCCATATATATTAATATCTATATCATATTATTAGACCAATCTTACAATATAATGATAAGACAGATTAGTATAATACGATGAAAAGACCGTTTGATTCACTATTATTATAAGACTGATCGATACTCCATTATTAAAAGATTTATTGGTATAATATGATTATAAGACTAATCGGCACAGTATGCTATCTGGACAAGAAAAAAAAATAGCATGAAACAGTATTAGTATTAGATAAAATAATGAGATGATTGTTGTACTGGTATTATTTGTATTACTTGTATAATATCGTTTTTGCAACATTAACTAACTTTTCTATCATTTGAACGATACCACTTTTACAATAGTTATATATATATATATATATATATATATATATATTATAAACCATTAAAACTCAAATAAAATTTTCATCATATATATATTTGAGAATCGCATAGCATATGAAGATTATGATAGAAGAAAGTAGCAATCTTGAGTTATAATTAAATGGTTAATATGGTTTCAGATTTACAATGTTACACAGCAGTTTTCTCTACCATGGCAATGGAAGATGTTTTGATCCCACCATCTTCCATGTGGGCTCAGTTTACATGTGTTGTCAATTGGTCACGATGTTACTAATTTTCAACCATGAAACTAAACGTTTAACGCGTCAACACACACACACGGTGTCTTTTTGACCCCACTCTTATCTCTTTTGTTAAAAAATTATAGGCATTTCTAAAAACTTGCACCTGTTACTCCCTATGCCTTCATGGGGGAACTAGAAGAAGATAAAAGCAGCAGAAGCTATTGAAGAGGGATTTTTCTATTTTTATGGGGGAATTGGGATCAAATTGACCTGTGCGTGTGCTAGCGTTTTAGATTCATTTAACGTTATGGTTATGATAGTGTACGTCGTACCCATCAGAGAAGAAACGGATACAAAAAAGGTATGGGAAAAGGATACAAGTTCAATTTTCCTTTTTCTTATCAAAAACCGCATTTGTGTCTTAAATACCAGTTCTTTGTACAAAAAATATTCTTATACTTGAATCATATTTAATTTGTGCACCAATAGCCAATAAAAAAAGAGTAAGTGTCTAACAATTTGGGTCAAATGATCCCGCGCTTGTGCCAATGTCCCAAAAATGGGTGCGTGTGCTGAAGGGTTAAAACTCATATACAATTCAAAATCTATAGCAGAAACACTTTTTATTCCTCAGCCGTTATCAGAAATTGAATATAAAGCTAACATGTCCCTTCGATTTCAGATTTTCACAACATACCAATGGGAAACTTTTTCATCAATAAGATATATTTAACTTTTTGTCAAGTATTCATTTATAATAATGAAATTTCTTGTTACATTGACGTAGAGAATTAAGTTTTTTCAGAACGAGGACTTACTTTGATTACTTAATTTCTTCTTTTCAGATCACTAACTTATTATGACAATTCAAATGGGCAGATCATAACCAGCAAGAAAAGAAGGAAAATAAATCAGCCTAATCTAATATCTAACTTTTCTAATTTATGAAATTCTTTTTCTTTCCTTCTGAAAGGAAAAAGAAATATATCTTAAAATTAGATACATTACTAAATATATTTCTACTTATTTATACCCGATTACCACAATATACTTTGATTAAAAATGCAGAAAAGAGTTTTAACTTTATACGCACCCAGATTTCATCAGAGTGAAAAGGAAAAATATTCCTCCTGCATCATTTCCCTTACGATAAATGCCAAAACCAATTCATTGCCAAGTGAAAAAATCTTCAGCCAATCTCTCGCCAAAAAATAATAAAGGACAAAAAAAAATAATAATGAAAAAGAAGAAGTCCTACACACCCAATATAATCCTCAACCTCCTTCAAAGATTTTGTGTAAACTTCACTTTTCGTGGCGTTTTATAAGGGCAATATATTACAGGACCTGGAGGGCGTGAATCTTTGTCCCCTCATGCGCCAGGAAATGAATTGAGTTCCTTCAGAACAAAGCTGCCAGTAGAAGAAGAGGAGAAAAGTTTCTTTCTCGAAGTGAAGTGATCGGAGTGCTGTGGGGGACAGTGACAGAGACGAAGAAAGGGTCCTCCAAGTCGCGATTGTTTAATGATATATGAATGTGACTGAATGGTGAGGACAGAGAAATATGTTTTAAATTTGGGTTCGAATCAAAGAGGATGATGGTCTGTCGGAGAAAGAGTGGGATAAATCTGATCTTAAGAAAGTGGGAGCCAATAGATACTTTAGTGAAGATATCCAATATACGCAAAGATGTATGAGGTTGATGATTAAATTATTTTTATCACAACTATGACTTGCTACTTTTAAAGACAAAATACACGCTATATGATCAAAAGTGTCCGGTCACTCTCGGATTTTAAGATTTTTCGAAAGGCACATTTCTTCAGAATGGCTGTATGAACTGCCTTTCGATTAGATAAAGAATAGGTTTGAACTCACATTTTACAGTGTAGATTCTGTCACAAGGGCATTCACGGGGCCGACCAGAAATTGACGGAGAAGAAAATGATATAATAATAATGATTGCAACTTCTATAAACGGTTTTGTTTGTTGTGCGCTACACTTACATGTATTTTTATAAAAATAGGAACATATTCGGGAAGATATAAATGCTTTTCTTAAATCCCAAAATTTTCCACACGCGAATATGCTGAATTACAGAAGGTCAACCTGTAGACGGACTTGGTTCAAAATTTAATACAGATCTACGATTCTGATGATAAAACTGTGTACCAACTTTAAGCTTTTGATTTATCAAGTTCAAAGCACAAAGACAGGCATAACTCCTGTGGACGGATTTTGTTCAAAATTTGGCGGTAATCAACAAAATAACCCAGATTTCATTCATCTAGCTCAAACCGTTTTTGAGTTATCGCGTTCACACTTAGAAAGAGAGACAAATTCTAAAAAATATGTTGTTTGTACTCAGGGTAAAACGTGGAGATTTATCAAAATCTCTATGTCAAATGTTTTGACGATTACAATACTATATCTTTTTAGAATTCGTATACGAGCATATTTGTAGAGAAATCATAAAGTTAAAAGGATAAGGGAATTATAATGGCCCACCACTTCGAATTACTCAAGCATGATCATTTTGTTCGAATTTCAATTGCAGTAGGTTATACGGTTTGCAGAGATTTAATTCTTTTTGTTTAGACTTCCTTTCATTTTAGGGGTCTAATAGACGTAATTTTTTTTAAACTGTGAGTAAAAATTGATGTGCTCCCTCTCGGATATTTCATTTCTCACATTATTTACGGAAAATTTCCCTTTTTAAAAGTGTTTACATTAATATATGAGAAATTAGTTTTATCATAAACTCTGCTCCATGAATTACAGAATCACTTACACACAGTGAACGAAAATTAATAGTTCTTTTTATAACTGACCGAGCAAAGCGAGGTCTACGTTTTAACTCCAGCATTTTGCACTTGTCTGTCTGTATGTTTGTTACGCGATTGCGACCAAATGCGTTGTTCGATTTCCTACAAATTTAACAGAAATATTTTTTGAAGCAATAGAAAACAGTGTGTGTGTTTTATTTCTGTTTATTTTAATTCGGTAATAAAATAATTATTTTAATTACATACAATTATTGTATCAATTGGTAATAAAAGAGTGAGTGGCAACCAAAAATTAGAATAATGACATCAGAGTTGTAAATAAACACAGTTCGCGTATGGTTATGTATCACTGTGTATCTTTATCCGTTTTTCGCCAAATAAATGTTGTCTATTCTTATAATCTTTATCTATCTTTTAGTTCTAAATTTATATTTAAACTCATTTACCATCTAAACCATTTCTTTTTTATCCTATATGGCGCAGTGACCAATTTTAAAAACTTTAAAAATTCGCTTGTAGTTATTAAGCCTAAATGGAATTACCAGACACTTCTCGATAAGATAATTTCGCCTGCCTTGTGGACGAGATTTCTGCTTTGCTTGTTTATATTTATGTGCCTGTACTCCGTAATTCTGGTGAAATTCTAAATCAATCGGATCTTCAAACCGGAAGTCCAACATACAAGCAGATAAAATCAAGGTTATTAATGTAAGTAAAGAAACAAGAAAACTCGTCCATAAATCATCTAATCTTCATACCAATGACAACTTTTCGCTTATATATATTTCTTTTCTAAATTGCAATATTTATCGCCAAGTTATTTTGAGTTCCATCTTCTTAGTTCGAACGAAATGAGTTGGAAAAATATTTTAATTTGATGCCTTACTTAATAGTGAAAATTCCACGATGATATTTTTTAAATAACCAATTTAAGGATTCAGTTTTTCTCTGTTAATTTTTGGTGTCATCTTTTTCAAAATATTTCAATATGCCGCTTAAAGATAAGTGAAGTAAAAGAGCTAGAGATGTTTTGATAATTCAGCAGATTGCGAACCATTTTATCCATATTAACCTCCAACTGTTGGACATAAGAATTGTGCTAAACTTTTGTACATCAGTGTATCTCCTGGAGAGTCAAATTATGATGTCCGGTGTCACTAAAAACAGTGCTGTCTTCACAATGAATAGCATTTGCTAAGATTTTAAAAAAATCGATGAGGAAAAAATCTTAGATTTTTTATTTTATTTGAGGGGGGAGCGAGGTCTACGGTTCACAGAACTACTAGTAATAACAATGGTTCTTTTTCACAACCAGTTACTACAAAAGTAGTTTTGTAATCTACATAATCCTCACCTGATATACCCTTAAGTCAGCTTTAAGAAATGAATTACTTTTAGAAATCTTGGTGAATTCATGATAAATTTTCAATAGCATTATGTGACGGAAACTAGGATTAAATCTATATTTTTCTTCTTCACAATTCCTTTATCCATTCCATTTTATCATTTTCGTTCTTAAATTAAGTTTCGTTAGAATTTTTTTTCTTCAATAGTTATTCTCAAATGGATTTTCAGTTGATCCAAGCTAGGATTGTAAACTTGATCGAAATAAAATGAGTGTGCGTGCATTGTTTTTCATTTAAATAGCTCCTACACAAACTCCGAGCGTGAACAACCCAAATTTAAAAAATAAATAAACAATCTAATCATATTCCGTCGGAAGACATCTATTTAGTATAAAGTATATTCTTCGCTTTAAATGAAAAAAAAATGCATTCATTTTAAACAGTCTTTTCCAAAGATGCATTTTTCAAAAAATAACAAACAAGTTAAAAAATAATAAAAAACGAATCATAAATATAAGTAGAGAGAATGAGAAAAAAATTTAAGTCTATCGTTCCAAGATTTTGATTTAATCGCGCCAAATCATTTTTCTTCTCTCTCCGAACGAAGATAAAAAAAATTCCAAAATATCTCGAGTAAAGCAGAAGGAGGCAGAGAAAAAAAATCCAAAATGCTTTGCTCGTCAAAGGGAAAAATGAATAATATGAAAATAATAATAATACGAAAATAAAAAACGGGAGCCGAGCACAGGAATCTAGTGCATAAAAAAAGAATCCTTCATATCCTAACTTGGAAGTCAGTGCCTTCTTTTGAGAGGGTTGGCACAAAATCGATCCGCCTGATATATTGAGTTATGTAACAGCAAAGAATTTGGAGGCTATAGTACCTATTTACCCGTACCAGGGCGGTTGAATCTTGGAGGCAGAACGCTACACTAGGACTTCTATCTATGCTTACATAGAGAGCGAGAGTTCTAACCAAATTACTTCGGATTCCGGGATGTTGTTCAGTTGAGTTATTTTTCTTAAATAAAGATTATGCTTTCTTTTTTTCACTCATTATAATCACAATGGTTTAAACTACTAACTTACGGTGAACATTTCTTCTGGAAAACCCTCTGAGGATATCTTCAGATAGATATCTTTTCATTTCATGTGTTACTAACACTCCGTTGTTTTAGTATGCATTATAAGCACAATAGTTTAAATAACTGAACTTTTCTTTTGGGAATTCTCCGAGGTCATCTTCAGACACCTATTCATTTTGCGTATTATTTATACCGCGTTGTTTTAGTATTAATTGCAATCAAAAAGTTTAATTAACTAAATAGTTGCTTTGGAAATTTTCTATTCATATCTTCATATATCTATTCATTTGATAGGTTATTGATATTGTTCGTCCTAATTGCAAAAGCTTATTGATTTCATGTATATATTTTAACTAATCTTTTCTACAAATGAGGGCGAACACATTTTTGTTATCAATTACTACAAAATGTTTTAATTCCCTATTCTTTTTCGGTTCAATAAAAAGTTTTCGAGCCCTTGTTTTTGCCAGAAAAGGACTTTTATGATCCCAAAATTAAACTTAACACAAGAAATAAAACGCGTGCATCAATCGAAGATAAATGCAGAAATTTTCTCCGTACTATTGCCTGATGTTTTGAGGAAAGTTTATTTATGTTTTTTCACTCATTATAACCTCATAAGTTAAACTACTAAATATTTGTTTTAGAAAACTCTCTAAGGATAGCATCAGATATCTGTTTATTTCACTTCAATTTTGTTTATTTAATTTTCTTTGTTTCAAATTTAATAATCTTTGTTATTTTTACTTATTGATACGGAAGAATGAGACAAATAAAGTGTTTTCAAATCTTTCTCGACCCCAGATTTTGCTACGGGACAATTTTGCGATTAAGACTTTTAGTTTAAGAAACCCTGCTTTAGAGTTCACTCCAAATGTTTGAAAGAAAATAATTTATAAATCTTATTTTCTGCTACAACGAATGATTTTATTGTGCCTTTATTTTTTCCTTTAAGTTTATCTTGAATTAATTTAATAATTAATTTTATCTTGAAGTACCATACATCAGTTCTCTTATGGCATATTTTTTTCAGTATAGCCTAAACGTTTTGTGAAGAAGTACTTTAGTTATCACTGTATTCTTATATTTGCTAGTCTATATATATCTTTGCCATATATGCAGAGGGAAATATCGTAAAACTCTGATTGAAATATTTCAGAGATTATTACCTCAAATCAATAACTAAGATTTATGAAAGCTACCTAAATTTTTCATGGCATCTCTCACAGTAAAACACCCATTCATATTTCAGCATGCTGCATATGAGAAAACCCGCATTCGTGCATCACAGCGTAACTTTTTAACTCTTAACATATCCTTCCACGCACTGAATTTACAAACTAACTAGCATAACCTGGTATCATCTTCCCCAACCTAATGCATGTATTAGCAGCATCCCGGAACACAGTAGTCAGTCACCACTGAAAACTGTGACAGACTCCACAATTAGCAGTAAATACCGAAGCTGCTGTCCATTACCCGGGTGCCACGTTTAACTGCAATTCAATTTTACAGTTCCTCACTTCGAAGCGGACGTGCAGTCATTAGCGTGGCAAACCCTTTTCCTACAGCAATCCCTCAACTAATTATGGCTTCGGACATGCCAGGGGATGGATTTATACCCATACAGAGAAGATAGGCCCATATATGGTCTTTGAGACTGCATTCAAGTGATGGCAGATTGGGTGGAAGCTAATGGCGGGAATGCACGTTCCTTGAAATTCTCAGGTATGGGATTTGATAACTGTACAGAAGTTCCTGTCTGAAACTAACTCGTAAAAGTTTATGTGAAGATCCGTTTAATTTAAAATATACTTACGCAATAAAATACCGTAGCTATCATTAGAAAGTTGGGAATAATGACTTTTTGGTAAGATGGCATTTTTCAGAAGAATAAAAATAAATCGTCGAGGGAATCTAAAATAAATGAGATGACGAATATCATCGCAATATAAAAGATGGAACACATTTGTTGATAAATAATGTTTGTATTTAAGCATTAAAAGTTAATGAATATTCATACGAAATAAAACCCTCAGTCCTCAGCAAATAACATTCCTAAATTGTTTCAAATTTGAAATTTTATAAAGTTTGAGAATTGATAAGATACCTGTCTAAAGCTAAATGAAGACAGATTATGCGAAAATCTGATAAATGTATACCTATAAAGCAGAAAATACATGTATCTGTCAGTCTGTCTGTCGGTCACAAGAAATCCTCGTAGACGGTGAACGGCAGCGACATGGCATTTACACACGACATTCTAGAGCACATTTCTAGGTCAACGGTGCTATTTTCAACTTTCAGAGTTAATTAGTTCTTAAGATATTTAATTAAATAACGAAAAGTGGCCGCTGTTAAGCCAAATGCTTAGATGCTTTTAGACAATAACCTCTAAAATATTTACTACAAGAAAATTATTTTTAAACCATCTTAAAGAGCAAAAAATAACCATTTTAATGATAGTTATTCGATTACCGTACAATGATTTCTCCAATTGCAATTAAAGTTTCAAAATTTTACTTTAACGCAACTTTTAACATTACTTTTTGTTCTTATGAATTTAAACTCAAGTTAATTTACTGTTTATCAGAAAAATATTGTTTCCTTCGACATTTTAATTTCCAAGGCAGAATTCTCATTTCCGGTATTACGTCATATATAAAAATTGAGATAATGTCAGACGTTTTTTCCTCAGGTTTTCGCCAACAACTTTTGAAATATATATTGCACGAAGATCATTAATATATTATCTTAAATAGCTGAAAATTTTCTTTTTACTGATCTGAATTTAAATGGCATAAGTTTTTTCCCCCTATATTTAATACGAATTTCGAAATTCATTTCAAACACAATCTGTAACAATGCTTTATTTATTATTGCAATTAAATTCTAACCGATTTATTGTTTAATCAAATCCTTCATTCCCGTGTTTTTGTCACTATTAAAAATTATGATAAAAATATTGCTGTCGTTGAATATTTACAGAAAAGTAGAATTTTTGCTTTCGTTTTTATTTTGTAGCGTGTACATCTTTCAATTTATTTACACAGTAATACAATGACGTTATTTATTTACTTTTTCTATGCGATACTTCAATTAATATTTGCAAATTTTTAAATGATCCGAATGAGCAAAACATTCAAATTCATTCAATTGTTATTGAGTCCGGTTACTACCGAAAGGAGAGAACCTAAGGAGAAATAGAAGTACCACTTTGCAGTGCTTCTCCGATCAGGCACCCAGATACAAAAAGGAAGGTTCTTCGGATAATGGTAATAAAATCCAGGATGTGAAGCAGCTTCTGTTGTCGCCGCAGCAATGACGAGGAAGAAAAAGTTTAGTATCAAGGATTATTAGAATCGTTCTAGGTGGTTAAAAGGCCGGAGAAAAAGAGAAGAGAGGGTTTGAACTGCTGATCGAGGGGGTCAGATTACAAGGTAGTGGATGAACGAAAACCGAAAGACGCAGCTGAGAAAAACTGTTTTTTGTTAAGCTTAAAATATTATATATACTTAAACTTAAAAATATTTCTAAATCGAGCAACGTCTGGTTTATCAACTAGTAATATATAAAATGAATGAATGTGTATTGATGATATGCTTACTGAGTAAACTACTGTAATCACTTCTAGATCAACTGGGAATAATGAATTTTTGCTAAGATGGTCTTTTATTGCAGAAGAATATAAAACTAATCATGTGATTAAGAAATAAATTAAATGATGAATATCATAGTAATTTAACATTTGAAACCTTTACTAACAAACAACATTTGTACTGTAGCTGTAAATGTGGACTTAGCACAATATCCTAAACATTCCTGGATATCCAGTTACTTACCATGTACTTTACTGTCATAATTATTGATATTCCGGTTAAAGGATTAGTATCCATATGAAATAAAACTTAAATCAAGTTTTGGTTTCAGGAGATAATTTGTATATCAGCAGTTTGAGGTGGAATTTCCGAAGAAATCTATCAACATAACAGATATGAATTCCTGGGTGCTTTAAGTTCGCAGGTAAGGTGCCAAGGTTGCTTAATTCTTAATGCAATTTCTCCATCTCTCTTGCTTCAACACAAAAATATTTCTTCAGACAGATGTTTACATCAAATATTTAATACGATATAATTAATGGAAGTGATTATTTTCAGGAATGTTTTACCTACGGATGAAATGTTATTTGCAGATAGCGTACCTGTGAATAAAACGTTATTTTCAGGTACTGTAAAATTAAATATTCCTTCTGTATGACTTTTTCGGGAGAATCTATTTCCACTTTTTTTCTGTAGGATTGTCTTATCTATATTTGATATTATGAAATCTAATGTTATTTTGCGAAAGTGTTTAGTTTTTCGGTCGAAACATAAATGCTTATGGTTTCCGTTACCTGGTTTTTGGTAGTGCTTTCCCATGAATCTGGTTTTATTTTCTGTAGACAAAATATTTACTGAAACGTTTAGTGATGAAATTGGACCTCATATATTTCTAGTTTATATCATTGCCAAACATACCATCGATCTGAGTCAAGTGGTTCATGTGAACGATGCATTGTTTGTCATCATAAAGAACTTTTACCGTATAAACATCAAACATCGTCATATAAAAGATGTTTAATACATGTTACTTGGTTTGTATTCAATTATCTTGATCCAAAAATAACTCCACGGATGTATAACAAGACGTAAAAGACACTGAATCCTCCCATCCCCTCGTCCTTTAAATTTTGCTATTTTAAACAATTCAAAGATTGAAAAACTCAGGTTTACATCAGGGATTTAATGCAACATAATCAATTAAAACCTTGCTAAACAATTTCAGCGATTTGCGTCTAGTTTATCTCAACCACGCATTTCATGTCATCGTGAAACACCTTCACCGCACAAACATCGACATGTAAAAGATATTTACTGCAGGTCACATGGATTGTATTCAATTATCTTGATCCCAAAACAACTCAATGGATTGATAACAAGACAGACAGGACACTACATCCTCGCACCCACCGGTGCGTCAAATCTTGCTATTTTAAACGATGCAAAGATTGGGAAAACTCTCCAAAGCCGTGATTTCAGTAGCCAAAGGGCCTTCAATTACGCACGTTCTCAAAAGGGGAAGCATGAATTAAAAATAATTGGGGAGAAACCGAAAGTGAAAGCTGGGGTGGTTTCAGACACCCTTTCCCTAATTATCTTTCCGTTGTAATATGCCTTTCTTATGTTTCAAGCAAGAAAGGAGAAGTTAGTCTGTTTCAAGATACTCGAGGAAATCATTAAGACTGCAGAAATACGCCTCTAACAAATCATAATATAGATTCGTTATATGTCGAGGCATCCAGACGAAATTGAATTGTGAAATTGGACTAGGTTACTTTGACTCGGAATAAGCTGGTTTGGATTGTTAAGGGCTGGAAATATTCACTCGTTACTATTTGTTAATGTCTGTGGAACTCACAAAGTAGTAAAATGTTGAATTTCTGTGCTATAATTAATTTTTGTAAAGCAAAGTTTATAAAATTCATTAAAATGTTAAATATTTCTTTCTTAGGAATTTTGAAGAACTCGCTCATAATCTACCGGAATGTGTGCTATTAATAAAAAGTGAAATTCTGCGGAATGTTAGATTCTTTAATTTCAGATTTTTTATTTGAAAGTTATAAGAATGATTGGTCAAGATGTGCTTTGGTAAATTTTGAAGATCATTGAAAAATTTAAATTCTTCAGCTTGAATTTACTTTGACCTTGGAACTTGTTTTGTATAAAATAGAAGATAAATCTATTATTTGGGGTTACTCTAAACAAGATATACAATGCTGTTCAAAATTATTAGAACGCTACAGAAAATTTTACACTTTATATTATACAAAATAAATTTTTTATTTATACCTCAAATATGTTAATTTCATATTAATTTTTTAATTCATTAGATAAAACTTCATATAACTCAATTTTTATAGCAAAATAAGTCAGAATCGGAATATTTTCATATAACTCAATTTTTATAGCAAAATAAGTCAGAATCGGAATATTTTCATACAACTCTAAATTATGCGTTTTCAAAATTATTCGAACGGTCAAAAACTTACAACGAAACAATAACATAACAATTTTTAAAAATAAAAGATCAGTGTTTAAGGTATATATGAACTTTCTTTGGCCTCGATCACTGCTCTCAGTCTTTGATTCAGGTTATCAACCAATTTCTGCGTTGTATCCTAGTTGATAGTACGGAATTCATCTTTAAACGTCTCAAAAATTGATTTTTATTTCTTCTCTATTCAAAAGGGAATTTCTGATTCAAAACTGTCCATAAATTTTAGATGGGAATGGTAGAATATGAAATTTAAAATAGGGTCTGTGCTTTGTGGTGGCTACTCAAGTATCTAAATCTCGTTTTTTGAGAAATAATCTTTGGAAATCCTTGGCGTATAGTTTAGGTCAATATTTCGTTGAAAGATATACCGTCGACCCACCTACACTCAAATTTCTGATAGATTTCTTCAAATTTTAGGGCATAATATCGACGTACATACTTATAGTCACTTTACCGTTGATCATCACAATTTCACCAACACCTTTAGAGGGAAACAACTCCATACCATCACATTTCCGCCAATGAGTTTTACTCTCTAGGATATTCATAATTTTAAGAGCCTCACCTGATTGTCCCCACACTCTTTCATGTTTTTATTTTTAAAAAAATAATATTTGCTTTTGCGACCATATAACACTGTCCAAGAATTGTGAAACCTTCGAAATATGGTCTTTTGCGAAGGCCAAGCGCATTGCCATGTTTTGTTTTGAGATGTATGGTTTGTTTCTTTGGATACAGCTTATCAAGCCTGAGATTTTAATTATAAGGTAAACTGTTAGAGCTGACACATTCAATTTCAAGTCTTTTACAATCTCTCTTGACGATATGTCGTTCTTTTTCTATGCAAATCTTATATTCATAGAGTCTTCTATTGTAATTTTTTTCGGTTTTCTATCTCGTCATCTCTTGTTCTCGATGGATCCTGTCGTCTCATACTTCTTGCATCTAAAGTAGATACCCGCCTTAAAAAATTTTATACATTTTTGCTAGATTTTCGTATGATACCCCATCCATTTGATCTTCATTGATGCGGTTTAGAAGATCAAAATAAGTCTCTAAACTCACGGGCTATTGTTTTATAGACCAAAAAAAAATTACCAAATAAATTAACACATTAAAATTATAAAAAAATTATCGAAATAAAAACAAATCCAATTCTTACTCATTTAAATATAATCTTTGTAATCAGCCGTTCGAATAATTTTCAACAGCTAGAATATCCTGTTTAAAACAATAAATCTTTCTAAGAAATAGTAATATTTCGCGAAATAACTAAAACTTATATGCATTTATGGAAGTTGAAATAAGGTACTAGAAAATCAAAACAAAATAGCAAATTATCAAGTTTTTAAAATTTTAAGAGCAAAAGATGAAATTTTAACAGTCCGTTCGAATAATTTTGAACAGCACTCTAGTTTTTATGTTTGAAACCTGTAAATAATAACCTATTTTGGAGCCGATAATGTAAATTTTGTATTAATTTATTCAGCATGATAATAATATTATTGCAATTTCATAAAATTAGTCTTATTTATGCATTTAAGAGCAGTGCCTATAAAACATTTCAGTAAATAAATAATTCCTATTTAAAATTATTTTTTGTAGAAGTCATCATTATGATATGGAATTCTTTATCATCACGCATACCCACGAACTCGGACCTGGGCGTCTCCGATATGGAACTCTGCAAATACAAAGTTCTGTTTTTAATTCATAAACCTTTTTTCCAGGATATCAAGTTTTTTAATGAAAGAAATATAAATAGCTAGAACATAAGCATAAAATAATTAAAATATTTTTAGAAACCTTTTTTGTATAAAATACTCATTTAAATGTTAAAATTGTATAAGAAAATTAGTAGAAATATATTTTTACGTTCTTAAATTATATTACTAATTGAAGAAATTTAAAAAAAGATTGCTCACTAGTTCACAAACTCACCTTTGTTCAGAACATATCTATAGATCCCTTTTTTTGTATAATTCTTTAGAGAAAGAAACGTTTCTTATTTTAGCAACAGTTATTAATTTCCATCATCCATTGACTTTTTCCAAGGGAGAACTTAGAAGAAGGTAAGTAAGGCAATGAAATATATATATGCATTACTTTTGCTAATTATAATTAACTTTTCCCTTCCGAAATTTGCAACTGATTATTTACATAAAATAGATTATACCTTGTTCAAACAAGTTCATTGTTATGTTGATTACTTAAACTACTTGTTTCCAAAATATGTCTGGCTACAACTTCTCTTAACAATGTGAATTTAAATTATTGGTGTGCGATTTAGGAAATTCCGCTCATTATTGAAATTCAGCTTGTTGTTGAAGTATTTCTTGTTAATGAAATGAACGAAGCTGAATACACTGTAATTATGCAAGTGCAAACTATTTTATCTGCATAATTCAATGCATCTTCAATAACGATACTTTTAGCAACAATGTCGCTTTAGCATATATTTATGCATAATAAAGACTCAACTCTAATTATGTATAGTTATTATGATGACTGTATTCCCCATAGACGTTAAATAATGGTCTTGAAACTATTTTACAACAGACTTCTATTTTCCAAGTTCTAAAACCAGGATGGATAATTTCAGAGGCTTGTTACAATACATAATGTACTCCTCCACAAGTAAAATAGGGTTTTCATGTTTCATTTCTGATTTATTCAGCTTCTACATTTCAAGATTCTATATTTTTTTATTTAATCCCCTAAGAGTTTGAGTTGTAATTTTTTACTCGTCCTATTCAGTTCCAAAGTATATAATTCATGTTTATGCGTATAATTTCTTAAATAACCATGGATCAAATATTCTTAAGACAGATACAATTATTTAAACTCAATACAGATACAATTATTCACTGTAAAATCAAATTTTTAAGACTTTAACGCTATTAGACCAAAGTATCTTACATTGTGTGGACTAAATAAGTTTTTACCCTTCACCTCCACTTCTAACGAAATTAACTTTTCCTCATTTATATTTATTTCTCTATCAACATTATTTTCTATATCTTTCGGACATAAAATTTTAGAAATATAAAAATTTCTCTAATTTTATGACCGTAAACTACCGGCTTTTAATCTTTATCAATAACAACACTCTAACCCGGGAGGACGCGCGGGGGTCACTTTATGACCCCAAGCCCTCTGCAAACTCCGATTCCCAGAAAACTAGCCACCTGTTCATTCCTTTCTTACCAGTGGTTGAGTTAGTCATCCGTCTTTGTCTTTTCTGAGTATTTAGAAAGTATTTCCAGAATTTTCCGTGTCTTAACACACATTTTGTCGGTTACTGGGGTTATGGAATGACCCCGTGCGTCCTTCCGTTCGTTCCACAGACCAATTATTTCGAACGGCTGATAACGTCAGTTCGTTGGTGTCCTTTCGGAATCGAAGTATTTACCTGCTGCTCACAATGCCGACTCCATACGAAAAACTTTTAAAAAGTTTTTTTTAGAGTTGGAATGTTTACGAAAACTTCTTGGTGAAGTTGAAACTGATGCAGATTGAGATTTTGACAATGAAGACAATGGACCTGGGGATGTTTTAGGAGAACATTTTTCAGATAATGAAAATTTCAGCGAACATGATACGGAATCGGAAGAGGATGGAAGACATTGTTTTTTCACTTATCAGTGATTACGCCAATAAAGGAATGGGTAATCCGTGGTTAACTTATGAACTAAGAGTAGAAATAGAAAAACAATTGTTACCCTGCCGTTTAGGAACCACAAAAAAAGAAATCAAAAAGGATTTCAAAGGGTAGATGTAAATTTTGTCCGAGAAACACGGACTTAAAAACGACTGGAACCTGCAATTTGTGTACAATTTTTGTATGGAAGGAACACTTAATTTCCGTATGTAGTAATTGTCTAGATTTCCGTCTAATTAGAAAACAAAATGTAACTGAAAATTGGTATGTACATTCCATAATTCCTCATAGTATTAAATAAATAGTATCATAAATAGTATTAAAATTCATGTTTTCATTGTAACAATCCTATAGCGAATACTTTAATAATTTGTGCATTAATTGTATAAGAAGAAAAAGTCGTATTTTAAAAGACTTATCACAAAAAATATTGAAGTTTATTTGATTTGCGTTAAACACTGTTTTCTTAATGTATTAAAATTCAAAAGCCTTATTTTTCCAACTAAATATATAATGTTTTTAACAGTGCAGGATTCAATTTCAGTTTTGGGTCATTCAATGACCCTCGAGCATCTTAACGTTCGCTAAGGAGGCAGGCGTTCTCTCGGGCTAACTAGGTTTTACCCTATTACTATGGTATCTCTTCGGATGGCTAAGTGAAATGTAGCTGTAAAGAGCATATAAGGACATATTATAATTTTAAGTAATGGACAAAATACTGTAAATTTCATATTATGGAATTGTAATCTAGTAACGTGTTTATTCTCGTATTAGTTAGTATTAATTAGCGTATTTTTATAAATCGATTATTTTGCTCTTATAAATACATCGAAGAAAAATACAGTACGTGAATAATTTAATGTTAACGATCAGTTTCAAATTTATTTAAAACGATCATATAAAGATTTTATTTCATTTATAAATCGTGATAAAACAATGCTAATGAGAACACGGCAAGAAATCGAAAGCTGTCCTGATATGATTCGTAAAACAAATGGTGCCCATATAAAGATGCATTAACCCTTTCGACCCGACTTTGGCCGGATAAAATTTAACTTTGAAAAGAAGTTAAATTTAATGTTGACTAAAAGTTTTAAAAAATAAAATGTAATTCCCCTTGTTACCCAAAAGAAAATTAAGTCTTAATATCTGGGACGTATAGGCCCATTAGGGCAGGAATGTTTAAAAAGTCCTTCAACATCTAGTCATCATTTTCCGAAAATTTGCCCATTTATCTGTTTTCTTTGAAATTTCAGATTTTGATTAAATGCAGAAAAGATCCAATTATTTACTTTAAAAGCAAATTTTTAAGATTTCAAAGCTAGTACATCAAAATAGCAAACCGCTCAGATGGTTAATAAAATCTTGAAATTATGTAAAGAGACTTTGTGAACATTTTATATATATAAATATTTTGTGTGTCCTATCTAATAAAATCAAAGAGAAATGTTCAATTTTATGTATTTAAACTGTCCTTAGTAGGTTAACACAGACATGTATATTGTGTACCAGGAAGCTCGATTTCAAATATTTATCGGAATTTCGTGTAATTTCTTACATATTCTTTAATATTGAAAAGAAAATTTATATTATCCTGTTTGTTTTCAGTACTCTGATTCACAAATATAATATTTGGATTTTTCATATACTTCATATTCATTGCAATAAATTTGAATAAACTTTTTTATTTTTATTGTATTTTAATCTGTTTTAATATTAAAGACGCATAAGCATGAACATACATTATTTACGAATCATAAAACTTATGTGAATGTAGAATTAATTTTATCATTCTCTTAATTTTAAACTTCAAATATAAAATACAGCTTTAATTTATATTAGCAATTTATAGAATTCTGTAATAAAAGAAAGAAAATGAAAACATGAGAAAAATATTAATTAAGGGGTTCTTTAGTTTTTCTGTCGATCGAATTTAAAACATATTTTTATTAGAAATTGTTAGCGAATGCTGCATTTCAACCTGAAATAAAAAAATGTATATATTTCGAATTCAATTAACCAAAACATACAGATCATCCCCTTATTTGTAAAACGTCAAATTACTTGCTACTTTGCAGTAGGAAAGCTCTTTTACTTCATAAAAAATACTTTGTGCAGTTTTTAACTTTACTTTTTCTTTCGATGTTGTTGAGGTGAAAAAGAAAGAAAAATAAGTAAATGACATCAAGAACAAAATGAAAAGAAAAAATTGGAAAAATAAATGAGCAATATAAAATCGATTCCCTATCAGATAACAAAATCTGTTCATCCCCTTCTTAGAAAGAATAATTGCGACAACAACTCGACTGTTGGTGAAAGCAGATGAAATTATTGATAAAAATAAGCAGACTTCAAATGAAAGAACAGTAAAAAAAACTGCAGTTGAAACTGAGAAACAAATCTAAACAATTTGAGTCTCCGCCATATTTGGTCCACCTTCATCCACAACCAACTTCTGTTTATCGATTTTGAATCTTTTAACTGTCGTAAGTAGTTAAGAGACCCCACAGACTTAATTTCGAGTGAATACTTTAAAGGGATGTGTGAAAACATTTATGGTTTAAATTTTGATAAAATTCTAAATAAAAGTATTTTTAGATTTTGACACATTAAAACCTTTCTTTTAACGTTAAACTACTAATTGTATTTGATGTATTGGTAGTTTCAAGCAGACGCTTATCAAAATTCAAAAACAAACCAATCCATTCAGATATTATTACATACAGTGTTTCATTTTAAAACTGATGATTAGCGTCATTAAACAAAATGGAATTTTTGAAAATTAGGTGAAAATAAAAATTCCTTACAATGCATTGTTAAATAGATGTAAATTTGTTTCCCTGACCTGCTAATCTTATGGCAGGAAAAAGAATTTTACAGAGGTTTTATTGGAGGCCAGGCCAATGAACCCCGACTTCGGCCTAACGAAGCTTTGAGAAAATACAAGAAAAAAGTTCCTTATCTCTATTAGGTGCGGAAATGTTGAGAACCTTCGAGAGAAGTCTATGTGACGTCACATCCTGTCTGAAAAATGTATAAAATTCAGTTACCCAAACCAGAAATCGATCAGTTGGAAGCTGGTCAGCAGTGAAAGCTGGTGAACTGATAGATTTTGAGCGATATTGAAAATGTTGGAACTGATCTGCTGCCTGCTGGAGTGATTAATTTATAAAAGTGCTGTTCTGTTATCTGTTCTTACTTTTTGTTTTTCTGGATTATTTGTAAAATAAAAAGTGATTTATATTTTTATTATCCTGCTTGTTGGACTGCATTCACGTACACCCACCAGAGGATTTTTTTGTAACAATATTGTTGAATGTCAGGCTTCAAGACCAAAATAACTAATATCATTTAACTCTCTGAACCCGGCTTGATTGAGAATTCCGGTACATCAAAAAATGAAGTAAATTTTCGTTCACGAGAACAGAATGAAATCTTTCCTTTTTTCATAGAATTCCGAGAGGACGACAACCAAGTTTGGGTGATAAATTGTACACAAAGAAAGGAACAACTTTTCTACCGTAAAATTCTCTCGGGCACCCGAAACTGCCTGAGTTCGGTCTCTGTCGAATGGGGCGTTTTGAGGCGGATTAGGGCTCATAGAGTTAAATAATACCGCAATGGATAATACAATTACGGTTGCAGAAATTAAATGTAGCTCTAATTATTATTTGCAGCTAGTGTATAGAACATATATATTCTCATATTGAGAATAACTCTTAAGTATTATAAAAGAATGACGCTAGAAAGTTATAAAAAATCTATCCTATTAAAATTCGAAGGTAAACAAACGTATGTATGTATGTATGTCTTTCTATCTTCTCACGAACCGCCGAACGGAGAAGCGCGCGGAAAGTACCAAAAGATGGGGAATAATTCAAGAAATCCGTTTCGGCCATTTAAATATCGAAATTTTAATTAGTGAAAAAGATATTAATTAAAAACTAATTTACAACAATACTTTTCATTGTTTCGGATACTTTATAACAATACTTTTCATTCTTACAGAGCATTTCAAAATTTATTTTATTGTTGAAGTCGTTTACTTTAAAGAACATTGTTACAACAACAATAAAAAAGTGACGCTGACAGAAATAAAAAAAATGTATTGTTGCAATATGGAAACCTGAACAATGCAACAAGTCAATGTGGATAGAGTTTTGTGTGGGTTTTGGTAATTGATATAAAGAAACAGGGAATATTAAATCGCTCATATAGGGTTTTTACTAAAACTATTGTTTTCTATGAGGTTTCACTTTTAGATTTCATGTACTCAGTGCATCTTGCTTCATGTGCATATAAACTGGAGGCGGGCATATGAAAAAATACGGATTCCTATCAACGCTGGGTTATCTCATTCCTTCCGTACTAAAGTCAGACAAAAAAATAATTCCGGAATCGTAATTTTACAAAATAAAGATTATTTTTGCGATTTTTTAAATGTATATTTTGAAGCCTTTACGCGAACGGAATGATTGAACCGCTCTTATCTCCTTATTTATTTAGGAGAGAATGTTCGGCATGTGTCAAATTACCTCACTTTTTCTCTCCGTCAAGGAATGACGCATTATTCGAGAAAGCCCGTGCAACGCCGGGTCACGTAGCTAGTGATTCTTTAACTTTTAACGTATTAGTGCCATATACATAACCGAAAGCAATCGTGTATCCTGGTAGTTGGAAATTAACCTGCTCTACACCGCAAATGTTTCGCATGTCTGAACCTCAGTCATACGGGGAAAAATAATAGAACCTAAGTTTTTGAAACTTACCATAATAGACCATATTTGGCATCCATGATTAGATTCGGCATGCTCTAAAACCGTATGTATAACCGAACGTATCTTGAATTCAAGCTCGTTTCGAGAAGTCGAATCTCTTCCAGCATGACTCATGGCTTCTTTGAGGAACTATTGCTCATAGGGACCAGACCTATTATTACATACGTCAAAAGATAAAGAAAGAGAGGCAGATTATAAAAGAGGAGTGTTATTATTGAAAGATCTTTAGTAAAAGTTAAATGGTTTTCTTTCGGAGTAATAACAGACATCAAAATGTAACAAATCATAATTATAACGGTAATGACTTCAATGGGAAGTTCCCTGTTCTTAAAGGCTATTGCTATTTTTAATCATTAAATGGCGCACATAAATATCATCTATTCCAGATTTCTCTCTTAAATATATATACAGTGCAAAAATTCAAGAGACACTCAAAAATATCGTCCATTATGTAAGCGAAATTAAAGTCACCGAAGATTTCTCTTTTATCATTCTCCATCTATATACGAAGTTTAATATTTAAACTGTTGTCTATGGTTACCATATCTTTATTTTTCTTTCCTATGGATAATTTCTTTGGTTTCGATGTCAAAATACTCAAGCAGAGTATTTTTGATTTCGTATAAGTGAATTTTTTCCACAGCAATAAGAGAAATGTGTAAGTCCGAGAAAAAGCTTATCTTTTGACAATTTTACCAGAAAAACTTTTGTAGAATGATTGGTGAAATATATCTCTAATTTTTATGTACATTTTTGTAATAAACTACTTTGGTTCAGTTTGGATGAATTGAATTAACCTAATGTTCCCGTTTTGAAACTACACAAAGAAAACCTTGGAACAAACCTTGTAATTTTGAAATGAGGTCAGATGATGAGGACGGCACCTAAGCCGGTATACCTTCTCTAAACTTCCATGCCACACCAGTGGTAAAACACTTGACTCTGTACAGATTTAACGTGTCCATGTCCGTATATACAGTAGAGGTCTCCGTGGCTCGTAATCCAGGTTGACTAATAAGCAATAAAATCTTTCACTGTATAATGATGATCACAATGGACCCAAACAGAACAACATTCAACTACTCAACTTTTTACATTCAACTGCTCAAAATTTATTATCCATCAATTGCATGGCATTATATTTCAATGAATATTTGTTTTTCAACTTTTACATGATTCTTTAATAGAAATTCATTTTCATCTTTACCGCCTGATCACAGAGAAAGAATTTGTCAACTGTTATCAGAAACGATTTTTGTGTACCTATAAGAAAGTTGCATGTGGAACAACTTCGAAAATGTTTACCATTACTGAGTATGTGGAGTTCCTGCACATCCTCATATTGAAACTTCACAGTGGATTTCAACTACCATTGAACAGTTGATCAAGAACCAATCATCCTCTCAGAAATTTACCTAGTTTTTATGTTGCAATTTTCTTTCACTATAGCTCACAAAAGCCTCTTTAACAAATTAGGTTGATTCGCAACTTATTTGGGAAACATAATAAAAATTGCAACTCTAAAAGTCTCCTGAACTAAACTAACCTAAAACTTGTGAGTGTCGAAGCGATCAGATAAAATAAACTGTTAAGATAAAATGAACAGCTAATGTGCTTCAGTTAAAACACCAATTAAATTGAAAGATCATTCAGCGTTTAATATGGGCATGTGCATGAGTTAGTTACATGCTAATGAGTTTTAGATTAAGAATTAAAAATTTGAAAAGGTTTTTGTTAATCCAGCAGAAAGAGTTTTAGAAAAACAGTAAGATTCAGTGAAAAAGAAGTTGAAACTTATTAACTTATTTAAGTATAGGTTTCAAAATAATCTAAATTTTGCTTAGATTTATTAACACATAGAAACATAAGGGAAAATATGCAAAGCCAACGTATAATAATTATTTCTATCATAACATTTCGAAACAGAGTTTAAATAAAAAAAACTTCGTTATATTTCAGGAACCCAAATAAAATGCACACATTTTCTTCCATTCGATAAAAATTAAATATATGCTGTAAGTAAAATTCATTAAGTAAATAAATTTGTACTTGTAATTTTAGATTTTGCTTCTGAACTTCCACGAAAGCAAATAAATTGTACCAGTTCAAAGATGTTTTCGCTTAGAGTATCGAAATTGCCGGTCTCCAAGTAAGAACACCATCACATGTTGATATGAGCAATTAAGGAGTGAAAGTCTCCCTCACTCATTCAACAAACTTCGTCTGAGACCGATGGACGTCCGGCATCTTTCCTATGATGCACATTTCCTGTTCCCTTAAATTGCTCATACCAGCGCTTGATAGAGTTCTTACTTGGAGGCCGGCAATTTCGATACTCTAACAGAAAACGTCTTTGAACTGTTATAATTGATTTGCTTTCGTGGAACCAGAGACGTGCCTTCTACTGCACGGTAGCCATTTTGACACTCGCGTTTGGAATCTGCCACTGCAGCAGATTTAGTGAGCCGTAACGGCGCTTTACCCATCTGAAAATTTTTTTGAGCTATTCTATCATTTCGGGAAAACGAAGTTGCTACATTATAGGGCTTTTTAAGAAATTAATCTTTAAAATGGATCCATTTATTTATGACCAGCCAGTACTTTTTAGAAATGAACTTAGATATCGCCACAGAAGAATAGCGCTTTTGTAATATAGGTATGTCATAAGAGAAAATTTCATCGAAAACTCTTTAATCCGAGAGAAAAACACCCAGTCATGATTATTTTTTTTCAATCAGTTAAAAATCAACAATTTTTAGCATAATTAATAGCATGCTTAATAACGATTAAATGCCTTTTTCTTCATATATGTTGTAATATCAATAGCGTCGTCACTCTTGTTGTTTCTAACACAAATGACATCAGAATGAAAACACTTAAAAAGGAACATCAAGTAAATGAAGGCCAAATGAACACTAAAAAGTAATCCAAGTTTTAAAGATCACAGATGATTTTTAACTATTCTGATTAATTAACTCAACAGCTATAATTTTTATAGATGAAGTACATCAATCATGTAATTGAAAAATAGCTAATCAGAAACAACTGTTAAAGTTTTGCGTTATAAAATAGTTCCTTTTTACAACATCAGAAGATAAAAGAAGCATTGTTTCGAACGATTGTTTGGCACATTTCACGTACAAACAATGGTTAATATCAATAACTTTCCAACCCTTTATTACGTTTGGGAAAAAATTACGTCAGGCAGAAAATTCTCGAGTGGAAAGACAAATAAATGCAAAAATTAAAGTAAAATACTAATATATTCTATATATCATTTAGATTTTTCTTATTTTAATAAATTTTCATAAGAGGCGACTCTTAGAGTAGCATTAAATAACTCGCACGAAAGAAAAGCAATGAAACAGTTCCTTACTTTTTCGTCCGTAGTGAACTCTCCTTTTTCCATGATGGAATACATAATTTGATGTTAAAGCATCAAATTACATATGCAAAATAGTTAATATGGCATAAAATGAAGACAAAACAAAAATTGCAAGAATTAGAGCTTGCTGATTAATTTTGAACTACTTTTTATATTAAGTCCAACATCTACGACTCTTTATTGCCGCAATACGTCCCTCATTGTAAGAAACCTTTGTTCCTTTACAGAATCAGAGCGAAGAAATATCAAATGGCATTAGCGGCAATGCATAATAATTTTTCTGTTTTGATGATAAACGACGGAATGATATTAAGCAATCTTATGTTTTTAAAGATTTATAAACCATTTTTACGATGCTATGATATTTCAAAAGAAATATAGATTGCAATGAACAGTCTGTTTTCATTGATTTGAATAGTTACGACTTGATTGAAATTTCCTCGAACAAAGTTCTTTCAAAATCTCCAGATGATCGTGCCCTGAACGGTAACTATCTTTATGATCCAATTACTGTCAACCAAAATTTTGTTGGCATATGATATTATAAACTATTTTCAATTAATTTCAATTGTTGCTTCCGTATTATATCTTCGACTATCAGAAATAATTTCTGAACTTTTCATTAACAAAAACACTACCTTTGTTCGTCAGAGAGCAGCATCGTCATTTGAGCGTTGTAGGTCAAATCATTTTCTAGATTTAACCAAAAATAGTGGTACACAATAATGTCTTACTTCTTGTTAACGCAAAAAATGGCATGTGATAGATATCTTTGGAAATAAAAGACATATATAAGATAAAAAAACATTTCTGATTTTTAAATAATTTAATCAACAACAGCAGCATAATTATGGCATTTACAGTCCCAGTTCATCACTCATCTGATAGGACAACTTCCGGCGGAACCACCAACAAAAGCACCATTTCTTTACTTCGTCAAATATTACATCATTTAGACGTCAGAAAATAAACGAAACATCCTTTCCAACTATTAAATGTCATTCCTTAAAGACCAACAATGGTTATTCTCGATAACTTCTCCAACCTTGCTTATTCGCGACAGAATGGCATCGGACAACAACTGTTTAGAGGAAAAGCAACGAAAAAAACCCCTGCAAAAATTGAAATAAAAACTAACTTTTTTTTATTTTCAAAGAAGACCCTGGTGAACGAAAAATCTAAAATCAAATTCAATAGTTCAGTAGAGGAATCTGAATGGAATAGTTTAACTAATAGATTAAAAAAATATTATCCAAAAATTGAAATTCATATAATTATAATAGATCAATAAATTGCTTGTGTACGTAGAAGAAAAATCTTAAGATAATAACTTATTATAATACCTTATTTGACGCTACCAGCAAATTCTTTCCAATCATTCAATATAATACTGAAAGCCCATAGTGGGAGATGATTTCATACTCATTATTGATGCCAATTAAAAGCTTATTTAAGGATTTAAATATTTTAAGAAATAAAATTTTGATCAGGGCATAATTGTTCTGGTACTGCAGCTTTTAGCAATACCATCTAACCATCGAAAACAACACTTCTTATTTTCGTTACAAACATTGCGTCATTTTGACGTCAGAAAATAAACGAAACATTCTTTCCAACGATTAAATGTCACTCCTCAAAGACCAACAATGGTGATTCTCGATAACTTCTCCAGCCTTGTTGATCCGCGACAGAATGGCATCGGACAACAACTGCTGGAGAGGAAAGGCAGCGAAATAAAAAAGAAGCAAAAATTAAGATAAAAACTAACTTTTTTTGTTTCCAAAGAAGAGCCTGGTGGAAGAAAAATCTAAAATCGAAATCTCCGCGGATGGAAAATGAGTTTTAAAACGTGAGTCCGACATTTATTCTGAAGCCCCAAATGAGTTCAGAACTGACAGGGGAGAATTGGTGCGCCCAACCCTCCACCCTTCTTATATATCGAGTTCCAATACAATATTTCTTTGCATAAAATATTAGATGCCTCTTTAAACGCAAGCTGTTTTAACAGTTTTCTGTGGTTACAAAAGAGATGAGGAAAAAAAAAGATTATAATACGGCAACAAGAAATTGTTTTTCGATATTTCCCTACCATGGATAAGAAGGGAAAAAAATTAGAGAGAGAAGGGAAAAAATTAGTAGTGCCTGTTGAGGTAACATTAGATTTTAAAATGCCCGAAGCAATTTTTTTGTATGCCAAAATAGACGATCTATGGATTTTTTCCTTCTCGTCGTTTAACTAAAAGCAGAATAATTGAGAGCGGTAAATGGAGAAAATTTTAAGAGCGGTTATTGATTTTGGAAAGACATTTTAAAGATAAAGTCAAGGAATCTTGGTTTTGGATAATCTGCTTTGTCAAGAAATATTTTCTCCGTTAAAAGTATTAAAGATCTTATCTCCATACATTGTTTAGATTAGCTTTATGCTTACAATTCCTCACAGAACGATTTTTTTCCTCGGGTTCTTTTTAAGAGAAATGCTCACTTTTCCACCGATTCAATAACTGGGCATTTTCCATTTTTGCTCGGTATTTTCTAAATTTCAAAACTCAGCCTTTTATATATTTTCTTTTCATTTTCCGATACTACTTAACTTTCGCTAAGCCGATTTTGATGTTTTTTGTATGCTCTTTTTTTCATTTATTCGTTTCTTTATCAAACAAAACTGAAAGATGTAGAGCATTTGTGTTCTAGTTCATTATAATTGTTGGTTTTTCAAGGCTTATATCGAATGACATTTGATGCACAAATTATATATTTGTTGTTGAAATTTTTTAAAAAAATAAATGAAATCTGTTTCTGCTATTTATGCTATCAAAGAAAACATGATCAATATGTGAGAGTTTTCTAAGTTTTTACCTCATATAATGACAGAATCCACGATTAGAAGTGCTAGATTTTCAAGATAAACTAAAATGCTTAGAAGATCAGCATTTGAAAGAGATGCATTAATTATAAGTATTACTTTTGTTGATGCGTTTTAGCATCAGATTGATAATGCACTATCTTCATGTGGTTTATAATAACTTTCTTAATGATGAAATACTAATAAATTGCTAACAAAACGTAGTAGTTAAAATGCAATTATAGGGGAATGCCGAATTTGGACAGGTATGGTATCCTAAATTCTATTAAATATTTTGGACGTAAAAGGGGCAAATGATATTGTAACAGTGTAAATATGGTCATGAAATCATTTTAAAGAGAAATCGTTTCTTGGTTACAGTTAGAAAAAAACTGTTTAACATAGATATGTTCAATTAAATATTTTCATGAAAGACTAATAACTTAGAAAGTTAGTTTAGAAGTTTGGTTTTAAAGAAAGTAAGAAAATATATTGTTATAGATCATATCTGAAACTTGTTTGGCTACAATTTACTATAAAAATTTTATGAAAATAGTTTAAAGATAAGGTTAGTGCGGATGTTTTTGTTTTGTTTGAAAGTTGCTTAGATTGGATGCGAAACAGTTGTCTAAAATGAACGTTTTAAATCAATGGGACTGTTATTTGGAATTAGGTGAATAGCTCAGACAGCAGTTATAATCACTAATAGTCCACATGAAATGGAAGTGGAACAAGCCAGAGCAAAAAAGGCAATAAAAGGGCATTAACGAAATGAAATGTTGGTTCAACAAGAACAAAAACTTAAGTCGCGCAGTTTTGCATCATATGTGAGGAAAACAAAGGAAGATGACTAATACAGCGTGCAAATGTCATACTTGGGTTCATACATTGTGTGCTGGTGTGCATTTGTGAATCAGAAAAATATTTTTGTTTTAATTGTACTTTAAAAATTTGACTGTCCAGTTTGTGAAAGCAGTGACCCAATCAGGGTAACCAGTTTTTTATAATTGCTTTGATGACGTAATTGTAAGCTATCTTTTCACCCTTTAAATTGCATTTCATAAAAAATTACTTGTATTCTTTTGAGGATAAATAAACAAAAAAAACCGTTCTATTAGTTGCTTTTTATTGAAATAAATTCTCTATCACTGTTCATTAGAGTGAGTCGAGTTCTTTTCCTTTAATTATTGTTTTGTTTTTATGACGGCATTCTGCCCGATGCCTGGTGATTTTTTATTTAAATTGTTGTTTTCTAAAATTAATCTTATTGGCGTTATCGCGTTTGTTGGTACAAAAAGATTCTTTTGTGATTATTCCTTGTCTATTTCGTCTTCACTTGGTATTTTCGGGTTACGAGAATCTATCTTTGACGAAAGTCAAGCTTCTTACGGAAAAATTTCCCGAGTTTTTTGAAAACATATCGAAAAGAATGTAACCCTTGAGAAAGTTCCCCTATTATTTAAAGCTATCTTAATAGTAATTCATTCCGATAATGCATTTTACATTGCATTAGAACTTAAAAATTGCTTTTCAAATATGTGTTTATTAATCTATGTATATAACATAATAAATTTTAGGATTTTTTAAAATTAATTCTAAATTATTACTTCTGTATTTCCATTCCTCCAATCAGGAACTGTCCGTATTGAATCACATTAGTTCAAAGCCCATCATTAGTTAAAAGCACAACTATGATAATTTACAATGGAGAATGAAAAATAAGTGCATTGGTCTTGCCAATTCCAAAAGAGAAAAAGAATAACCAAACTCTCCCAACCTGTGGAAATCCAAGGTAAAGCGTATTAGATTAATTGCTTGACCTGGATATTAGTTTGAGTGCCAGTACTTATGCACATTTCCTCAACCTGAGTTTAAAACAGGACTTTGTAAAAACCTCCGAAATTTAGCTACAAAGCATTTTAAGTTTGGCTACAACGGTCGCATAAATAAGGTTTATGTGTGATAGATTAATTAATCAAATCGTTTCAAAACCAAGCGAAATAAGTTTACTCAATCTCGGAGGAGATAGACTAAGCTAACTACTGGTTGGAAATATTTGAATCTTGATGTAAACGAGAAAAAAACCACTTGTTTTAATCGTTTGAATTTATGTTATGTATTCATTTGAGGATGTTTTAAATGTTTTCAAACATTTTCATTATGAAAATTTCATAGTTAACTTTTCCAACATGTGCATTATGTTTTTTCCTTTATTTATTTAGCTAAGAATTTCAAAAAAATGTTTTCTTTTTTTACTCCAGCACAAAGATGCCAGAAAAATAGATCTGAGAATAACAACAACGATCCGAATTTTCCGTTTCAAAATATGAAATCTTTATAAAGGTATTTATTTTATTCTACATTCCATTTATTTTATTCCCATTTCCTTTTCCATTGTATTGCAAATTCTGCTACAAAATTACTATTGTATATAAGCAAAATACTATATACAGTATAAAATAACTTTAGAATTGTGAAGTTAACTTAAGGAGCTGAGCAAAATATAAAACTTTACGGCACTGAATTTATTGTTGTTGTATATTTAAAACTCTTTTTATTATGATATGTCAAAGTATATATTACAGCCTTGACTCGTATACTTTTATTGTACATATCATTGTATCTTTTCATATACACATTACAAAATATTTTGTTATAAAACTTATTACATTGAGTTAAAGTTTAATGTTACTTTTGAATAAGTTCTAGTTTTTCAAATAAAAGGTGATGATAAGGCATTGCATAATTCAGTAAAGTATAGAGAAGAAGTATCGTATCTCTTAGAAAGGCAAGCCAATGTTTAAAGTAACTCTAAATGGTGTTGAATTGCATAACTGGAGAAGTTTTAAAAAAATAAGTTAAAAACTAGAACCCTTTTAATAAAATTCAAGGGATAACTGGTATTATTTATTGCGATACATATACAAACTTAATAATTCCAAATCACAGTTTAGAAAGAAGCAGAAAAGACAACCACAATTTTTCTATTCATTTGCAAGCAAAATTAATTTTCAAGCTCATATTGACTTAAATGATTTCATGGAGATTGGCTAAATAAATAGTTTGATGTATTAGTATTTTCATCAATCTCCATTCATTTTCTTATTTATTTTCAAACTTTGATGCTGCAGTAAAAGTTAAAGCTTAAGAAATCTTGGTTTAACGCATTATTCTACATTTGTAATATATACCGCTTTCCAAAACTTAAGGAACAATCGGTTTTCCGACGTTCATTTGAAATAATTGTATAAATCAACAAATGTGGCTTATATTTGAAAAACATCATCGTTAAATCGTCTTTAAATCGGGTGTAAAAAAATATAAAGTCACTGTTGTTGTTTTTTTAAAGAAAAGAGCAATTAACTCATAACAGATTTTCACATTCGGTTCTTGTTAAAATTTTGTATGTTTCTAAATAATGTTTGTTGGCCTTTAATTTGGAGTGTGAAATTGTTATTGGCTATGTCCAGAAGAAATCATTTACTTGATTCGCAAAGGCTGAGGGCAGTTGGGTGGATGGTAATGGTCTTATAAAAAGATGATACGGTAAGACGTCTCAACGGCTCTCACAGTGTGATCCACAGACTTTGAAATCAATTCCAACAATAAAATTTAGTTGCAATGCAACTTATCGCATATCCTGCTGATTTAATGTGCTTAAAGACGTCTCAACGGCTCTCACAGTGTGGTCCACAGACTTTGAAATGAATTCCAACAATAAAATTTAGATGAAAGGAAACTTATCGCGTATCGTACTGATTTAATGATTATACACTTGTAACAATCCCATCTAATGATTATTATCTGCTTTTTTTTATTCGAAGAAGGTGGATTTCTAAGAAGTATTACTTCTTTTCTGATACTTTTTCAGCATCATAAAGAAGAATATCTTCCACTGGAATACGAAGATTTATTTATAATGGAAATATGTATAAACGCTGACCATTTTTATGTATTTGCTCTCACTCGAATCAGGAAGGTGCCAGATATTTTTGGGTGAGATAACAGGTCACTTGGACCAGATAATTTTAGAGGTCAGTAATCTTTTCAGATGAGTCTAAGTTTATTTTGAAAAATTATTCTGGTCTTATTCTGATGTGGAGAGTACTGGGGACTAGAATAAAACCAGTCTCACATTAGAAAAAAATAAATAAAATAGAGGAGGTAGAGTCATGTTTGGAATATGTCTGGATGACCTTGTGTTCCATGGAGGAACTCTAACTGGAGCAAGATACCAACAACTGATCTCAAAATTCTTCAATATCTTTAATAATGAACTGTTAAATATCTTAAAGACTTAAACGTAGAAAATAATCAAAATAGAAAATTCTGTCTTTTAAAAACCTAATAAAAATGGGTTTTCAATGCATTTTTTAAAATTTATTATTTTTCTTTGACTTAACTTATACTATATATCAAACAATATAATATTTACGATGTTAAATAAACAAATAATCAGATACTGTAACTAGCAACTTTTGTACCAAATTTAACTCTTAGTCTGACCAATTAATCCTATTCCAGGATTAAACATCCTAGTCGTAGTAATATCCCGACCATCGATCGACTCCACATATTTCCAGATAATCATACTTCAATCAAATCTCAATTGACAACCTCACTTAGGTCGCAATTATTCACTACTATCAGACCCACGTTAAATCCCTGCTATATCTGCAACGACTGCGGTTGGGAAGGTCAGTACTACGTGTACCAGTAGATAATGAAAAAGCAGAGGAGGTGGAATCCCAGATAAAATATTTTTTATTAAATTTATTATTTTCTCCTTTCCTTAATTAATATCATCTACCAAACAATGTAACATATCCATTTTAAAAAGACAATTAACATAATAGTAATTAATATAATAGTAACTAACAATTTCCATACTCAAGCTAACTCTTAGTCTGACCAATTAATCCTATTCCAAGATTTAACATCCCAATCCTAGTAATATCCCTACAATCGATCGAATCCACATATTTCCAAATAATCATACTGCAATCAAATCTCAATTGACAACCTCACTTATGTCGTAACTCTTCCTATTATAGGACCCACGCTAAATCCCTGCCATATCTGTAACAACTGCGGTGGGGATGGTCAGTACTGCATGTACCAGTAAATAATAAAAAAGCAGGAATTCCAGACAAAATAAAAAAATATTAAGTTAATTATTTTTGTTTTTCTTTATTAATATTATCTATCAAACAATATAACATTTTCAATATTAAGAAGACAATTAATCAGGCATTTTAACCAGCAAACTCAGCACCAAATCTGTTAGTCTGATCAATTAATCCTATTCCAAGATTTAACATCCCAATCATAGTAATATCCTTACAATCGATCGAATCCACATATTTCCAGATAATCATACTGCAATCAAATCTCAATTGACAACCTCACTTATGTCGTAACTCTTCCTATTATCGGACCCACGTTAAATCCCTGCCATATCTGTAACAACTGCGGCGGGGATGGTCGGTACTGCATGTACCAGTAGAGAATAAAAAAGCAGAGGAGGAGGAATCCCAGATAAAATAATTTTATTTCTCCAGTAGGAATTCCATTAGGTCCATAACTCCTCGTTATGTCCCGGAGAGCGCTGCGGCACGATTTCAACGTAAATCACAGTTATAGAATTTAGTCCCGTGTCCAGGGATTAAGGGGAAAGACCCGGGCTCTAATCTGCGCAGATTAATGTGGCACGCAGGATATTTATTGCCCTTCTGCAGTCCAGTCCCTCTTTGTGGTCTCCCGGGTTGGTCGCGTGAAGTCGCTGATTATGATATCTCGTTCAAGTGCGACTTCGTTTCAAATTTCAAACATTTCGGTATAAATATTTGAAGAATATTTGCTGGTGGTTACTTAGAAATATTTAAGGTTCAATATCTAAAACTCGGAAATTAATTTAAGAGTTGTATTGATTTCTTCATCATATATACTAAATACGAATTTTTATCCATCAGGTGAATATACTTAAAGTTAGTATAAAACAAGTAGTTTTAAATGTTTCCCAATGATACATGTGAATGCCCATCGAGAAATGCTTTGAAAGTGAATGAATATACAAAAGAGAAAATAGTAGTATTCCTATCGAAAATTCGTTTCGACATGATTACTACGGTTTTTGTTGCAGTAACTATTATAAAACATGCAAGCACTGCCTATCAGTGTACTCAGTATCTTGGGTTTATCAGGAGGCTGGCTCGCTGCTAGTTAATTAAAAAAACTCTAGAAGGTTCGGGATTTGAATCGTCGAATTGGCCCAGCACTGCAAAAGGACTCCGAAAAATGATAATTAAAGAAACAGGATCGTTATCTATTCATCTTCAAAGAGAAAGAAAATTACTTTCTGCATAAGTTATAGAGGAGATTGCTGCTCAAGTATAGAAGGGCAGAACTTCAAGCTTTCAAGTCAGCATCAGTATTAGCAATAAGCTACTCAAAATTTTATGTAGGTTTTTAAACAATTATAGCATCACTTCAAAAAATATTTGCATGTGTATTATGGGTTAACAGTAATTAGCCCTCTGTTGGCCATGTTTGAAACTAATTCATTGTCGAATGTCTTTCCAATCCTTTTATTAAGTCATTCTCAAGCACTTCTCATTTCACACACTTCTTTGATGAATGGTTGCAGGTGTGGCAGCACTAAATTGGCGATGTACAACTATGAATATCGTGCATTAATAATGAAATAAACAAGAATAGGAATCCCCACTGCGAATTGCCCATGCATCATATTTTCAAATAAATGCAAAGAGATAAATAACATTTTTAACGTATACTTATTTTAGAATCATCACGTATATGTTCAAAATTAGATTATACAAGGCGGAAGTAAACTTGGAGTTTTCGCTTCAGTTCGAAAGTTGCGAATTTTAACAAAGTATTTTTTACAGGAGTATCAAAAACCAAAATGCGCCTATTCAAATACAGAGAGCTGACGACTTCTGCTAAGCAAACTTTTAATATGAGGCAGAAAAAGTTATTAAGCGATGAAAAACTCAGCGAATAGTTTTTAATGCCTTCTACATTTTTCTGAAAACTCCCTAATTGAGTCGTCAAAAGCTTTTCTGAGGTATTTCCATGATTAATGTTTGGAAATTTAAAAGAACTTAGAAGAGAGTTTATGTTTGCCCGAAAATAAATGTGTTCAATTTTTTATTTGTGTTTGTTTGTTTCCGCAAAAGTTATTACCCGGACGTTTTTATTTAGGAAAATAATTAAATTCTCAGATTATAAAACTAACACAAAAGATCTGAGAAATCCTCGGATAAAAACTGAGAAATTCCTGTGCTTTCATCCCTTTGATCTTCCCCCGATTAGCATCTTTATGTTTTGTAGCATTGTTTAGAAAACCTTTTGTTTGATAAAACTTCTTGAATTGCAAATTATTCTGAATCCAGTTAAGAAAAAAAGAGGCAGTTTCCTTTAAGGAAAAAGATAACAATGAATTAAAACTTTTTTCCCACATTTTTTTTTCTTGCAGCAAGTTTCCAGCAAAAACTTTTTTCTAAGCTGACGGCTGCATTAATAATATATTTAAGGCATGATAATGCCTTAAGGGATGTATAGAAGCTCGAGTAATGTTTTTTTGGATTGTAATAATTTTATAACTATGACGGTAAATAAGAGAAAAAATTAACTAAAATAATTGCTTTGTATTGTTTCCCGCCTCTAGTAAACGCGTTTGTTGTTCATTAAAAACACCGAAAAGAATTACCATTTAAGTTAATGATGATACTACTTTCACCGGTAACGTAAAAAGATCTTTCTTTTCGGTATAATGGAAATGTTTTGAAAGAGTTCATTAAATTCTACTTTAGCAAAAAAATTGTAGATTGTTTAAATTAACTCGGAAGCAAATTTACAGAACGATGCGAAATATTTGCTGAATGACATGCAAATGTGGATATTTCAAAATTTCTACAAGAGTTAAAATAAATAGAGTTGTTTGAAATTTTTTTTATCATGGTTTAAGGCTAAAATAAAAATTGAAATAAAAATATAGAAGCTTTCGTATTATAAGTATCTATTTTAAAGAAAGAGTTTCGATTATTTAATGCACAAAATATTTTTGTTAACTTTAAAATAATTCTTCTTACCAATCGTGTTAAAATGTTTTTAATAAATATGAACATAATTGGTAAACTAAATTCTGTTAGGAATTGCAGAGTGTTTACTTTAGATTTTAGAGTTCTTAAATTAACTGAAAGGATAATTTAAAGAAATATTTGCTAAAGCACATTCAATTACGGATATTTTAAAATTTCTACGTGAGAAAAAAATAAATAGAGACGGGTCTGAAAAAATGTTTATTATGATTTTGCATTAATATGAAATTTTAAATGAAATAAAGTTATATCAACTGTTCTAATATATTCATTCTCTTTCAGCAAAACTGTTTCAGTTATTTGAAACACGGAATATTTTTTAACCCTTCGTTAGGCTCGGGCTATTATATGCATTAAATTAGATGCAGTGATCTATCATTTCGTATGCACATTTTGTATGTAATGACATATTCTTTAATTTTATATTGAAATACCTGAAATATATTTATTTTGTGCATATTTTTTTTATTCTCACAATGTCGAGAAATCATTCCCAGATTTCTTGTAAATCGATCTCCTCACAAAGTTTAAACTTTTTAGAGGCCAACGTTAAATCAGATATAAAGTTATTGTATTGTATATGTCCCGAAGAGTTTAGAAAATCATTCACATTTCTCAAAGAATATTCACTCACCATATCCATTTGTGTAGACAAGTTTAAATGTTAACCAATCAAAATGTATAAATAAAAATAATAAAGAGAAAATAAAAAGCTTGATACTCTACGCACAGCGATCTGGGAGATAGGAATTGCCATTTTCGTCCTTTGGCGACGGGTGAATGAAGCCAAAACTTTGTTAATCCCTACTCATCCTTCGGCTATGAAAATAGATAAAAGAGGATGAAACCATTGCCAAGTGATTTCAGGAAATAATGCAAAATATACCTGAGAGATACCTGATATTTCTCCCTCCCAACTGAGGGTTAACTCTAAATAATTTTGCTTTGCAATCGTGTTGAACTTTAATAATAATTGTATTAACTTTTTAAATAATTCAAAACATATCAAGAACTCGTTATAAACAATAAAAATATTATTTCCATAAATATATTTTGAAAATTATTTCATAAATTATTCATATTAATAATATTTTCGTGACATTTCTCATTCATTCACAATTTGAGGAAACGTGTGTGAAGTAAGTTAGGTTCGTCTTATTTCCATAAAACAAATGGATCGAAGAATTTTTTTTCATGAATAGAAATAAAAGGAGTCTCATAATTTTTAACCTAAAATTTTATGCCAAGAGAGACGGAAATGTTGATGGAAGGAAAACTTCGTCTACGGCATCTCTAAGACTTTGCTACGTAACTGTATTTGCAATGCCACTTTTTACCCAACAATAGTTATTTCCGGAGGTAAAGAACCCTGAGTTCAACCGCTCCTTTAACCCAAAGGCCCATCCCCGTCGTCTAAGACAAAAGTGTATTATAGCTTCTGCATACAGAGAGGAAAATTTAGTGGAAAGATAGCTTCGCTTGCACCAAGTCCATGTCAGAGCTTCTACGTCAAGAGCGAGAGTAAAATGGAGTTAAAGTTGACTTTTTTCTTTGACTACAGTGGTGTTCTTCATTAGGAATTTTTACCATTTTGCCGGACTGTCAAGGGACAACTGTTTGGATGATTTCCGGTGTTTGAGAGAAGCAATTCGGCGAAAACAACCTGAATCTCTCAAAATAACTCATGAGTTTTGCACCGTGATAATGTACCATCTCGTCGTGATATTATTTTTCGTGAAAGGCAAAAAATTTTACAATACAGCTTCAAAAATTCTGTATTCACCTGGTATGGCACCATGTGAACTTTTTTCCGATGGTTGAGACTGCATACTCTTTGTCTCCTTTTAGAGTTTAATGATACAGTAAAGAAAATGTGGTATGAACACTTAAAAGCAAATTTTCATGAATGGAAATAACGTTAGTAGAATATCATTGCAATCGGATAAGACCACTTGAAGGAGATGTAATAAGTATTGACCAATGAATTAATGTCCTTTGTTTTATAGCAGCATTTCTGATATTGTTTTTTATCACAGTGGTATTATGTTTCCAAGTCTTAGCTTATATCTTTTGCAGTAATTTATTTTTTGGTGTTTGATGTTTTATTTAATAAATACTTTGGCGACGTTTTTGTTCCTTCTAGAGATTATAGTTTATGTATTTAATTAGTATTAAAAAGTTTAAATTTCGTAGAATCAAACATTTCCTGTAAATTTTTTTCAACAAAAGGCTTTGCCATCAAAAATCATTGATCATCTTCCTTCAAGTTCTCAAGTACTTTTGGCATCTAATAAATGCAACCTAACGGCTTTCAGGGGATAACAGCTATCTGTGTTGAAACAAAACCCACTATATTTCAATTCAAACGTGAATATTAAAAACTTCTGCCGTGTGTTACCGGCATTCTCAATTTTCAGTTCTTTCAAATAACAAAAGTGAAAATTAAAAAGGTACACATCCCATAACTATTGTTTAACAACCAGCAAAACCAATATTCTGGACGAACAAGCTGGTTGCCCAGGGCATCTAGTTGTTTTATGAAATAAAAAAATTGCATATAGAATTGAAAGAGATGTTATTATTTTTGTGCGCATGTATTTGAAACACATTTTCATATTGAAAAGTCAATCTAATTATGTGAAGAGCAAATACACACAATAATAACAGCAAGGATATGAAAGGATTTGATGGCAATGAAAATTTTAGTTGGATACTTATTACACTCCAAATTTTATGCAGAACTCCATAATGTCTTCCAGTGGAATTAAAAAGGAGAGCAAATCTTATTTTAGGAATCAACGATACAAGACCGAAAATTAACTAAGTCAATGAGTAATAAAGGCAGATGTAAGTATTGTGAAATAAATAGGGACAAATCTACCCGAAAAAATTGTCAAAAATGATAAAATTGGGTCTGTGATGAGCATTTAACCCGAGAGAACGCGCGCCTCCTTAGCGAACGCTAAGACGAGAGGGGGTCAAAGAATGACCCCAAACTAAAAGTCATTATATTTTTAGTTGAGAAAATAAGGCTTTTGACTTTTAGACATTAAGAATACAGTGCTTAACACAAGCCAAATCAACTCCATTATTATCCACTAATAAAGTACGGATTTCTAGAGGTTCATTTTTCGCTCATCTCTTTCAAGTGAAAAGTGTGGTGTGCATTTCTTGATAAATATATTTGTTTATTCTACAATTAAATGAATCATGCTATCTTTCATGAATAACTGCCAACTCTTCACAGGGCTTGTCACATCTTGCGCTGGTCCTTTTGTTCCAGGTAAACACGACACAATATTATGACATCGAATATTGTGCTTAAATTTTGTTTTTCTCTACTCAATGTCCTCTTTTTTTTAAAACAATTCCAAGTTATCCACATCTTCATTTCCAGAATCTCCGTCCTCTTCCGATTCCGTATCATATTCGTAGAAACTTTCATGATCTGAAAAATTCTCTTCTAAAACATCCCCAGGTCCATTGTTTTTATTGTCAAAGTTTGGATCTTCATCAGTTTCAACTTCAGCAAGAAGTTTACGTAAACGCTCCATTTCTTTTTCGTATATAGTCGTCATTGTGAGAAACAGTTAAATATTTCAATTTGGCAAGGAAAATAACGAGATGACCGTATCAGCTAAGTTTAATAACTAGTCTGTGGAACAAACGGAAAGACCCGCGGGGTCATTTAATAACCCCAGTAACTAACCAAATGTGTATCAGGGGACGAAAAATTCATTCCGGAAATTCTTTCTAAATACTCAAAAAAGGCAGAGGGGGGTGATGAACTCAGTTACTGATAAGAAAGGAATTGAACAGGTGGCTAGTTTTCTGGTAATCGGAGTTTGCAGAGGGCTTGGGGTCATAAAATGACCCCCGCGCATCCTCCCGAGTTAAGCGAAATATGTGCAAAACGTTGTGATTTTTCATATTATTTTTGTAATCTTTGTAAAAATATTAAAAATAGAACAAAACTAATCTTGGGTGACTTATTTTCATTTCTTAGATGTTTATTCTTTTATTTGCATCTGACATATTTTTTCTCAGGAAAGGTATTTGTAGAAAAAAAGAGGAAGAGAAAATGGGGGCCTATGTACCCCACGCGCCTAACTGTGTTACAAATTTCACGCTCATAACGAAGAGTTAATATACAAGAGAACTATATCCTTAAAAAATATTTATCAACAAACACTCCTAACATTACGAATTTTGATATTGGGTTAAAAGATTTTTGAAACTGTATGTGAAAAAAAATCTATAAACCAAGTGGATGGAAAATGCGTATGAGGTTAAACATTCTTCAATCAAATCTAAAATGTCAACTACGTTCAAATGAAAATTTCGGATGAATGCATTCACCGTTTTTGAGGATATCATATTCCCACTTGCCGTATCTTGAGCGATTTTTTCCCGTTTATAGAAGCATGTCAGAAGTCGTTCTATTGAAGTGCCGTATTAACAAAGGACTAACTGTATCTATTACGCTTTGAGAGATAAAATTTATAAATGAAACTTACGATGAAAGAAATAACTTTATTCTGTTTACATAGATGGCAGCACCACTCATTCCTTAATACCCTGTTTCGACTGCTAGTTTCTTTCGAGTGTCTTAAATAGTACACGCATTCGTGGGTAGATTTTCGTTTAAATTTTTCTAAATCTATTAGCTTAAGATAATGTACCATATCTCCACAATATTGTTCGATATTCTGAGTGCCACACAATATCGTGAAAACAATCTAGAAATATAGTTGTGTATCTTGTGCTTATAGGGATGAAATTAAATACCAAAACTTCCATACCGTCAGATGTTTTCGCTGATGCTATTATATTAAGCTGTACCTTTAAACATAAAGTGAATAAATAACTAATGAGTAGACATTAATTTAGAAGAAGAATATGTTCAGCTACTGCAATAAAATTGCATTACTGTTTCAGGCGTGTAATATTGATGTTTATTTGTATTCAGTTTAAAACAATAAATGGTGAAATTATAAATTCAACACATTCAGATGTGAATTTATTGATAAATTCATTGATGAATAAATATTTTTTAAGCTAGAAAAAATATAGATACCAATCAATTGCAGCATAATTTAAATGTTTCTATTAAAGTATATAGTTATATTATAAAATCAGTTATTTCATAGAATAACAATTCATTTCTTGAAATAACAAATCAAGTCAGTAAAAGAGTGGAATAAATTAATAATGCTACGCTTTTACTATTTTTTCTATGAAATAACAAGTTAATCTATATATTGATTAATGACAGACAGCTAAAGGATATAAAAGCGAACAGTTTAACTGCATTATATCGGCTGTAAGTTCAACAAATTATCGTTTTTTACAAAAATATAACACAATAAAAAAAAAACTTCCCATATTCTTGTGGACACATCATCATCACTTTCCATATTCTTAAATGAAAAATTATCATTATTATTATATAACACCTTATAGTGGGTTGAAAATGACGAGCTATTTCTTACCATGATTTTTTACAGCCTTTAAATTTTAATTAAATATATTACAATACAGTAGTACTAACAAGCGGAATGAATCATGTTGGTTGTTTTAAATTTTAATGGGATACAAATCGTTATTCTGTGACATAAGTAGCTAAACAATAGAATACAAAGGAGTTTTAAGCTTTAACTGACTTGACCAGTTATTTCATGAAATAATTAGGTATTTTAAAAAATAAATGATTTCATATGCAAACATTCTATATATCCTTCAAAGTTTATGAAGTTCTATTTTGCTACTCTTCTGTATGGTCACGAAATTCTAGTTTAGGTACAGATTTAAATTCTAGTACAGATTTAAATCAATGTCAGACTTCAGTGTTAATAAACCAATTTATTGTTTGTAAAATATTACGGAAAAAAATTTGAGAATATTTTTTAACCGATTTCGTTTTCACCGATTTAACCGAAAATCTTTTTATTTCTGTTTGTTTAAGACCAATTTTTATATATGAATTAATTTGCTGAGCTTTATTTGAAGATAAATTACCACTCTTCTATATTGAAGAACAGCAAATGAGCGAGAACTAAATTTTTTCATCGGAAACATATTGATAGTCAACATGAAAAGAATAAATACGAAGTGGGTTGAGAGAGTAATTTGATTCTGATGCTCGAGTTAGAAACTGTCAGTTTTTCAATTACACATCGAACTCTGTACTTTGAAGTAAAGAAAAAAATTCAGATTTCTAAAATATTTTCGAATAAAAAATTATTTATGTTTTAAATTTTAAACATAAATAAAAATTGCATTTTCTTCATTGTGTTCATCAATGAAAAACTCATCCTATATATACTTCAAAATTTCCTAAACGCTTTCTCGGAGTTTTAAACGGAAAATGAATTATGTTTTCATTTCAAATGATGAAAAGTTATGGTTTCTCTCGTTTCATATTTTTTGTGACAAACTCGTAACATAATGAAGTTGAAATAGTGAAGCAACATGATTTAATTCTTTTATAGATTTAAATAAAACGAAATTGGAAAGATATAAAACATGTTTTGATAATTATGATAGATTTCGAACTTAGAACCCTCCAAGACCAAAGACGGGACATTACCTCTAGGCCACCACAGTCCTATTTTTTTTTTTTTAGAATTAAAAAAAGAATGTGTATATTAATTGAAAAAATGTACATACAATGATATCAACGATTCTTTTTAACTTCTTCGAAGAAACAGATACTGACTATAGACATAAATGTTGTTTCTGTATTTCAAGCAATGATTCCAGATTAAAGCTTTATTCCATTGGTTATTGTCAGAGCAGAAGATTTAAATGATTTAAATTTTGTTTATCGCAGACGCATAATTTCTAATGTGTATTTTTGTGGAATTTGCAAATAAACCTCAAACAGCTCAAATCAAATTTAATTCCAGTTTTAATCCGATATTTTTGAACAATTTGCATATACTGAAACCGATTATTTAGTAAAAGTGTTTACATCCTAAAAAACTTGTAACTCAAATTGACTGAAATCCAAAAACAAATTAATGAACAAGCTATTAAATTCATAAAATTCAAAGAAGTCAGGATTAAAACTTTGGTCTCTATTAACCGAGTTTTCGGTTATCCGAAGTGATTCCAGTCCCATTCGGCTTCGATAATCGATGTTTCATTGCAAAAATTTTGTGGTTAATGTGAGTAATCAGTTATTATATATAATCAGCGCGGTAATTATATATTGCTACGAATCTGTAAATACCACTTTTCTACTATATAAATATTATGGACAAAAGAGGGATTTACAGGAATTCGTATTGGATGGAAATCAATGACCTTGACCTTGGTGACCATGCTGGCGCCAAATTTGGTTACTTTGGTGACAAAAAAAATATTCCAGAAATTACAGGAAATATCGTTCTATTTCTGTTAGGACGAAATAATGGATTCATCTAACGTCACGCCGCGTCGTAAAAGGATACAAATACCCGGAGGTGCTGAAATGAGGCAAGACTTTAGGATCTCTTTTGAGTTTTTTCTGCACTGAGAGCTGGTGAGATGAGGTCTGTTGAAAATGCTGTTTACTGCTATTATTAGTGATCTGCTGTTATTTTGTGTCGCCAATTTATAGAAGTGCTGTTTTTCTTGTTTCCTGTGATTCGCATTTTCTTGAATAAAACGTCATTCTCTATTATCCTCCTTGTTGGACTGCTTTCACCGTACACCCACATCGCGATTTTCATAAAAATATAATAACTGGTAATTATATATAATAACCGCACTGAGAATCCGGTTATTGTATATAATTACCACACTGATTATATATAACAATCGAGTTACAATATTGACCGTAACATATATTTTTTTCTGTATGATATCCACTGAATCAATTTAATTTTGATATGACAAGAAGAATATCACAACCGTAAATCTACCGATTCTCTGACAACCGACATAGAATGTCGTTTCTCATTACAGCTTTATTAAAAATTTTAGAAGCATCTTTAACAAAAAAATAAGCTATTCTCGATGTAAAGCACATAGCAGAATAACAAAGCTTGCATAGCAGAAAGATGAATTAAATATTCATTGATGGGGAATGAGATTTGATTTTAAAATGAAAATAAACGTAACTGGTTAATTAAAAGCGTTGAATAATTAATATATTTTAGTTTTCGCCAGAGTTAAACATTATGTATTGAAAGATATAAAAGATGAATTAGAATTATTTAATTATGCATTTTCCAGATCATCTGCTTTTCAGAATTTATTTTAAAAATTCATGAACTAATTCAGATTTTTGAATACAAATTTGAAATATGATAAAACTACATTATTTAAACTTTAAAATTGCGCCCGGAAAGTAATACCTTTTAACTACAGAAGATTTTATTAAATGTTTCTGATATATAAAAACACTTTTTGATCTAAGTCTTTTGATATAGGAAGATTCTACATTGGAGTTGGATTTATATTTCGAACATAGAAAACATATGAAATTATAATTAACTGATGGCTTTATTGTTGAGTTATCAAATTTAATTATGAGTCATTTAAAGTGACTAATTATAGTAAAATACGTTTAACAAATTTTAGATTACGGTTTAGACAAAAATATGATTAGGTAATTTTTCTAATTTCAGTTGTTCTACAATTTTAAAGTACGTGTTCATGTGGGGTAATTTAGCACAGATTAAAATCCACAGGAAATATTTCTTTTAGAAATTTAATTCCGTAAGCTTTAAAGTCACAGCTTTCAATTTATATCTTAAAAGTGGTGAACGAATCATTTTTGTGGAAACGGTTGTAACAATTAACAAATCATCAGTGGAGTTACTTTTGTATTTGTAATGATTAAGACATAAAGGCGGTCGATATGTGTTCTAATAAATTAAGTGTTGTTAAAAAATGTAATTTCGCGTCCCTGCCTTGTTAGTTTTATGGTTGGAAAGAGAGATTTACGGAATTCGCATCAGATGGAAGCCGATGATCCCGATCTTCGGACCATTTTGGGGAGTCTGGCGACAAAATAAAGATTCTAGAATCTACAAAAAATATGGTCCTATATCTTATTGGAACCGGATTCTGGATTTTTCCAGAGAATTTCAAGTGCCTTCACGCCCTATTGGAACAGCTATAAATACCGCGAGGTTCGAAGGAGAGACGGAATCACTTTGGAGTTTTGTCTGCAGCGTGAGCTGATAAGCTGGTGAGCTCAGAGTTATGGAAGGTACTGTTATTACTAATGATTTGCTATCTGTTTGTGTTTTTGTGTTTTTAATCTGTACAAGTGATTTTTTCCTGTTACCTGTACTTCGTCTTTTCCTGAATATTCCTGAATAAAGTGTCATTCTCTATTACCCTCCTTGTTGGACGTCTTTCCCCGCACACGCACAGGACGATTTTCGTAACAGTATCATATATTTTTTTTATAACTGTTGATATTCACTCGCAACAGATCTGGTAGAACAATATCGGGTATTTATTTATTTATTACCCATGCCGATCCTCTCACCCACAGTATATGGAGTATTTTAACAGTGAGCGGGGAAGAGTACACAAAAAGAAGATACATTGTACGAGCATTCAACAGATACAATCAGTATAAACATAACAAATACAATAAAACACATAATACAAAAATTCAATAAAATAACAAATAAAAATAAATAATGAAATATTATAAATATAGTAAAATAACAAATACAGAATAAAAATACAATGCTCAAAAATAATTATGTATATAATACCTTAAAATAGATTTATATTCATAGAATGTGAAATACATTAACAACAAATACGGACTATTCATGTGGGGGACCACCCCGAAAACAACAACAAAAAAGGACACTCAAAGTGTAACTAAACTAATATTCATATTTATTCATTCAAAGAAAGCACACTACAGAGATGCCTTCATTTACAGAGTGCATGGTCACAAACATACAAAAAACATAAGCCACAAAGTGAATTAAAACACAAAGAAAAAAGTAACTGCAGAGAATACAACAGTTCAAAGCTCAAAACTACATTAATTATAAAAATCTAAGCACATATATGTTTTAAAATGAAAACACGCAATTACAAAAGCACCAAAAACACACCAAGGCCCCAAAAGTCCATGACGCACACCGTCACATTAAAATTATATAAAACAAATTACACAATAAAAAATTTGGAACACCAAATCAAAAAACCATTAAAAGTAAGGGCCAAAAAGTCAAACACACACAAACACTAGATCAACGTATAAGAATCTTAATATGTATGGTCAATATAAGAAAATAAAACGAAAGCAGGTCATGCATTTAAAAGTTGAAAACAATGCAATTTAAAAACAGTAGGAGACCTATGATAAATGTCCAGTGCACCAGAGATCCTGTTAAAAGTCTTATACAATTTATACAACGAGAACCTATCAATATAATTAAATCTAGAATACACATTAGGAAAAGAACTTTGGTTCCTTAAAGATCTGGCAGGCACAACGAAATTTATAGCACTTAGGATATCAGTACAATCGATCGAACCATTGATTATCTTGTAAAAGAAAAGAACACAAGAAACATCTCGTCTGGAACACAAACTAGGTATATTAAACATATCACGTAGACATGAAGAAGATATATATTGTAAGTATATTCCATTTTTCTTGTAAAGCAAATATCGCAAGAAGTTGTTTTGAATTTGCTCAATAATTTCAATTTTATAGCGGTAATTGGGAGATAATATTCCAGACTGGATCGTACATGAGCGTAGTATAAAACCTTCAGGGCAGTTTCACTCGAAAATTCCCTAGTTTTGCGTTTAAGAATTCCAAATCTACAATATGCCTTGGAGACCATGGAATCAATGTGTTGAGAAAAATCAAGTTTATTGTCAAATAAACAAATGTTAATTTAATTAAATGAATGTTAATTTATTAAAATTAATGTTAATTTAAAAAGAAAGTCAATATATATTTCAAGAGATTTCTTTTCCGAAAAGAAGTGAGGAAGTGCCCTCTAAAAGAGCCTTAATCACCATATATTAAAAAAAAAACCAAATTTTTATTCTGCGGTTAAAGAATTGCAGATTTGTTTTGAAATTTCAAAAGCTCGAAAAAGTTTATTCACAAGTAAAGAATTTTTCGCCAAAGATTTAAACCAAATGTGCTTATGCTCTTAGGCAGGAATGGCCATATGAATGTCTTTAGTATAATTACAAGGAAAACAAAATGATAAATCTTAATTTAAAATCTTAAACTTCAAGAGATATGATGGGAATGGGCCGTGGTAATATTGGGCATCGAAATGTTGCACGGCATGTTTTTACTTTCTTGTATATGAAGTATAAAGAAAGTATCACAACTGTCAAAAAATGAGACCGAGTGATTTTAATGAATCTCAGCGTTTTTAGACGTCCATCAGCCCAAAGAATCTATTTTTGGAATTATGGAAACTCAAAACAGGCTCAACAAGACGAAAGTTCGATAACTCTAAAACATAAGAACGAGACGAATGAAATTTGCTGTGTGATCTTTGTACCAAAATTATGGATCTGAATCATATCAACTGGAATTTTGTTCGTTTGTTCCTCCATATACATGTCTACAAGATAGCTCAAAAACTCAACGAACTAGCTAACTAATGATAGATGTGGCTTCTAATTTTAAGGCCAGAATTGTTGATCTGAATTAGAAATTGTGACAATTCCTTGAAATGCCGAGCTTGAGTTCCTGCCTATGCGAACGCGATAACACAAAAACGAGAAAAGGTACACGCTTAAACCAATCGAGCGAAATTCGCTCCGATGGAGCGAATTTTCGCTCCTTTCCGTACTTGAAAGTGCATCGTCCTTTCGGAGCGTTTTACAATCCTTCCGCGGAGCGAATTTCGCTCCTTTTTGTATTGAACGATTTCGCTCCTTTTCCATTAGTTTTTAATATTAAAAGGAGCGTGTTAAAAGAAATGCTCCTTTTTGAGCAATATTTTAAGCAATGATTTCGCTCTTTGTTGATTAATTTTTAATCTTAAAGGGAGCGTTTGAGAAAAAACGCTCTTTTTTGCTCTTTCTGATTAATTTGTAACTTTATTTAGAGCGTTGAAAAGAAAAACGCTCGTTTCTGGAAATGTTTTTATTGATTTCGCTCCTTTTTGATCAGTTTGTTAACTTATTCAGAGCGTTTAAAAACTAACACTTCCTAATGGATAATCTTTAATGATATATAATTTTCTAAAAATAAAGTGTCATAAAACAATGTATTCAGGATGAAGATATCTCTTATTATTTTTAATGTCTCAGGAATTTTCAAATTTGCATTCAATTATAACATACGTCATGGATATGTTCAGAATGGCAGGTCATTTAACAAAGATTTTGCAGAATGTGCATAAATATAATATCAATCGTATAAAAAATACTTAATACTGATTTTGAAATACGATAAAGTGAATTTGAAAATGGAACTCACCGTAGAGCAAATCTTCTTAACTTCAATTCATTTTAATGCGCTTCCATGGATATCAAGAGCGCTTCCTTATATAAAAAATGGCACCTAACTTATCGTGTCTGTGTAAACACAGATAAGGAAAGCCGCTAAATCGTCACGTGATGATTTTTAACCAATGATTTTTAGAATATCCCTAGTGAGCGAAGCAGTAATTATAAAACGCTCCTAAAAGGACCAACGTATTCAGATTCTGTTATCAGTTTCGTGGCGAGTAAGCAGTCGAAACAGGTTCTTGACTATAAAAGTGTTTTAAGGAGAGTTTTTCGGTACTAAAAGATCGAAAAGGCGAATTTTTACGTTCGCTCCCTTTTGGAGTCCAGAAATCGCTCAATTGAATTTAGCGTGTAAATAAGTAAAATTTGTTTGTGGTTTTGACATCAAATTTGTAGATTTTTTTCAAATTTTGAAGAACATCGGTTAAAAGAAAGAGGTGAAAATTAATACTTGATTCTCTTCTCTATACGAAACAACTAAAGTAGAAACTCGTCTTTTTGTATAAGTAGGGGAAATAGTGTAAAACCGGATCTTAACACTATTTCGTTCTCCTTTCTAGCAGACAGATTCCTGAATTACACTTCACTCGTCAAGAAGAAAAAAGTGACATATTGGCAGCATTAAATTCTCTGCGTCAGTGAAGGTTTCTTTTTTTTAAGACGTCAACTCTCTAATGTTCGTTCGTTTTTAAACTACCCTTCCTTAATAATCAATACAGTTACAAAAATATATTTAGTCTTATAGCTTATTATATATTTACTAAAGATTTATACCCTATGAAACAATAAGCATTTAGTTCATTAGCTGCGCGGTTCTATTTCGTGTTTTACACTCACGAGCCAAAACATTATGACCATCCCCACATTTTTCAATGAACTCGTCTGGATGACGTGGAGGGCACGTGGTTAAGTGAGGATGGTATTTAACTGCTGCTGGAGAAGGTAAGTAATCATTTTTGCACTTACTTCTACGAGTGATGGGAAAGACTGCTGATCTAAGCGAATTTGATAGAGGGCAGATCGCAATGGCCCGAAGACTCGGAACGAGTATCACCGAAACTGCACGACTGGTGGGTTGTTCACTATCTGCCGTTGTTAGTATTCATGCAAAGTGGATAAATGACTGTGACACCAGCAGTAGACGCCAATGTGTTGGTCGTCCACGTGTCGTCAGAGAAAAAGGACGTCGGAGACTGTCGCGCTTGGTAAAGCAAAATCGGCGGCAGACAGTGGCTCAGCTGACAGCCCAATACAATGCAGGCCCAAGCGCAAGTGTTTCGGAACAAACAGTTCAGCGGACACTGTTGGATGTGGTACTGTGCAGCAGACGTCCCACTCGTGTGCCTCTGTTGACCAAACGTCATCGTCAACTACGCCTACAGTGGGCCCGGGAACATCAAGACTTGATCATGGATGAGTGGAAGAGAGTTGCCTGGTCGGATGAATCCCGATTTCTCATTCATCACGTCGATGGTCGTGTCAGGGTACACCGTCTATCAAGCGAACAGTTGCTCCCCTCTTGTACAGCAGGTCATACACATGCTGGTGGTGGCGGTATTATGCTTTGCGGGACGTTCTCATGGACGGCTCTGGGACCCGTAGTTGTGGTAGAACAGACCATGAAAGCTGCGAACTATCTGAACATCATTGCGGATCAGTTGCACCCTTACATGGCGTTTGTCTTCCCAGCTGGAAATGGAATCTTCCAGCAGGCAACGCCCCATGTCACTTGGCTCGGATTGTATTGGAGGGGTTCGAGGAGCATACTGATGAATTCCACTTAATGTCCTGTCCACCTAACTCGCCGGATCTTAATCCGTTGGAGCACATTTGGGTTATCATGGAGCAGCGTCTCAGAGATCAAACATCACCATGTCCGAATATCTCGACTTTGCGTGACCGCTGCTTAGACATTTGGTACAACTTGTCTCCAGTCATGTACCAAAAACCTGTGGCTTCTATGCCCAGGCGAATTGCAGCTGTTTGAAGGTCAAAGGAGGTGCAACGCGTTATTGATTAGGTGGTCATAATGTTTTGGCTCTTCAGTGTATAGTTTGGGCACTTGATTTAAAACCGTAAACAACAAGTGGCACAAGACCAGGCCAGATAGCATTGATGATTCTTCCTATGAAGACGATAAGAACATATCAGTCAGTGATTGTTAATACTTTAATGATATATCTTCTAATTTAAATAAATGAGAAGAGTGGATAAAATGTATAAATTGTCTTAGCTGGACCCACGAAAGAGCGGTAGAAGAAGACGACTGCTTTACATGTGAATTTTTGTAACTAATATTTTAAATTGTCGTATAAATAAAAATGTTTGCTACTTTCCCATCGAAAAAAATCTATATTTCCTAAATTCCCATAAATCTAACTTATGTGCCCGGTTTTACCCCACTAAAAGCGGGTTGTTTGACTTTTTTAAATAAAATTATCATTGATAAAAATAGAATTGAAACAATGACTTTTATGTAAAGATATATTGAACTACATTAAACAATGAATTACTAATATAATAGCCCAGATCCTCCGGTAACGCTCTGACCTCACGAACAATAAAACTCGTGCCATATCACTGCGAGACGTTAAACAGCATTATTTCATTGTTAGAGAACATAAATTTCAGTAATTGTAAATTTAAAAGAGTAATTGTCGTTCAAATTTCAAACTTAATAACTCTAAAATAGTGAAATAAAACTTTCTATCGATTGATATAAAATTTATCTCACTATGATCAATAGTTCCCGAGAAATTTGAAATTATATTAATCTTATATTTCAAATTAATTTCCGTTTTTTAATAGAAAGTAATAAATTACGTCAGTGGTATATCACGCGCGTGACATAGTTTGGATGTCAAATTGTATCTGAATGCAATCGTGGCGATGTTGTTTCTTGCCAAGAATTAAATTAGCCACCAGTGACGTGAATCTACCATTCATTCTCAACCGCCGCCAATTCCCGTTAATTCCAGCTTACACGATGACTATCAACAAATCGCAGGGGCAAACTTTCGATCATGTTGGAATTTACCTCGATGAGCCTGTCTTTTCACATGGACAGCTCTATGTTACACTTTCAAGGTCTAGGATTCCCAATCACGTTAAAATTTACACAAAGACATCTGAAGTACAAGGAAAATTATTAAGCAGCGAAAAATACTTCACACGGAATGTTGTTTACCAAGAGGTTTTTTGAATAAAGAAATATTTAAATAATATGTAAATAAAAAATATTTCCTGTCATAAAACATATGTTTATTTTATTTGTTTTTAGTCAATTTTAAACATTTATCTAGCATATATATCTATTTAAACACGTCAAATTCGATGGGAAATCTCTCGAATAAAGAGACAATTTGCACTCGTCAAACCAAGACAGGTGATTTTCTAGTATTTTAATAAACTTTGAGAAGCTCTATGTTGAATAGTTTAGCTCCAACAGGCTTTTGAGTCGTAGCTACTCTTGTTTTACCCTACTTTCCCCTGTATGGGGAAGTCTAGAAATGAACATTTCCGCATAGTTTATCGAGTAATTTATTACTTCGAATCAAAAATAGATGTGAAAAGCACATGGTTAAAAAAATTATATTAAATTATTTCCACGATAATTATTTTCATCCGAAATTATTTTTCTTCAATGTCAATGAAACATCCTTTCCTTCTTTCCTTTAACTCCTGGAGACACAGAAAACAGTTTTTGAACCAAAATTGGATTTCATTTTGACCCTGAAAACAGGGACTCATGTGAAAAACTTTCAAAAAGTCCTAATAAGGCTTATATAATAATAATAATAATAAAAGAAAATTCATATTTTTCGATCATGATTTATTTGAAATATTTTTCTAAATTTTCCATACACGTGGTACAAATATTTAATCGATGGACTGTAGGAACTTCTATAGACGGCTATAGACTCTACTTTACAATGAATCGCAGAATCTTTCGAGAAATAGGCAATTCACAATGCATCGGTAACGCACTTGTCTAAGATTATATCATGAACATGACACTTTGTCAATCGCAGTAACAGAGACATCTTTTCCAGTTTCATTTTCAATCTGTTTCTGTCCTGTTTCTAGCATTGTCCCAACTGTCCAGTCTCTTCAAATTTATGATTTTGACGATGATTGACTCAAAGGATGGTTCATTGATTGAAATCATTCTTTCTCTCAATGCAGCTAAACTGATAAAGCAATGCAGAAAGTTCTGATAGAAGAACTTGAAAAAAGATTATTCTCTAAAGGCATTATGAAGAATGATTTTCCAACAATGAATAATGGCGTTTCCTAATTTACTTAACGTCATTTTTAATCTACATCAAAATTTCCATCTGGTGATCGAAATTCGAACTATTATTTTCTATTTCATGTTTCTTTGACCCATGGCACAAACATCTTATAAACCAAGCTCTGCATAGGTTTTATTAGGGCAGCTTTAATTACAAACACCCTGTAAAAAAGACAAAGTTTAAAACGGTCTGAAAGGTGATTAAAGATTTCTACATAATAGTCACAGAATCAGCAAATATTGAAATGTAAAACAAACTTACAGCCAAAGTATCTGCCAATAAGGAAACTGATAAGAAGAATTCCTCTTTTCAACCACCCGACTTAATATTTCTCTGTAAAAATGAATTACCAACGCAAAAACTGACTAAAATGGTCTTTTCAACATCAAATCGAAAAAAGACCGCAATCTCATCACTTTCAAATATCGTGTCACTCAAAGTTATGAGCCCAGAATAATCTTCATCCAGTCGATGGCAACACCTTCACACATCCCTAATTTAAACGAATTACAAAACACGCAACAAGCGTATCTATTATACCAAATACTCCAGAATGGACGTTAATTACACACTGTGGGTGATTGAGAACGTAAAGCCGACGATTTACGATGAAGAAGCACCATAAAAACGCCACTACTTGACTTAATTTCTTCGAGAGCATTAGCATTTTTACACGCGCTACTGAAGAAATTTACTGCCATAGCCCCTTAGTCCTTAATCGCTATTTACATACTGTAATTCAATTTGCTTTTTACACGGGAAAAAGAAAGCGAAAAGAGTATGCTATAGATGTCAACGATTATTCTCGATTTGAATGGTTTATGGAGCGGCTATAACCGAGGAAAATTGCGGCAGTTTTTGAATGGTGATATTTCTTTTTATGGTTGTTGAAGTACTTCGTTTTCATAGAGAATGAAGTTATGTATGGAAACTAAAGTGGCAACCTGCACAAATTTTTTTGAATAAATAACAACAATGCTGTGTGAAGAATTTATGTTATGGTTGTCAAATAAATTTTGTACGCAAGATTTTTAAATTTGGATTACATGCTTATGTGTATTATAAAAAATTTTATTAGTGAGATTGAGGTGAATAAGTAGTAAGTATTTCCATTTATTTGTACTGGGAAAATAATCTGATTTTTATATAACGGTAATCTTGTAGGAAGAACACTGGGACATTGATACACTTTTTTTTGGAAAGCTAAAAAATGATTTTACAAGCAGAAATAATTAGAACTAATACACTATATTTACACATTTGCTAATCTAATATAGGATTTCCGTCGACTTTTGGTCATAAATGAAATAATAAAAACATGTATTACACTTTTTCCTAATAATAGATTTGTATCAATCTGCCCCATACAAAGGGTACATTTATGCACACGGAAATAATGAAAATAATGATGATTAATAGGTCTGGGATGAAAACAAAATTTGTTTTATCAATAAAATTTATATTCCAAATCAAGTTTTAAAAGTTTTAAAAAAAGCAAACTTTTATTGTAATAAAATTTAAATATTTTTAATGAAACTGTAAAATTGAAACAATAATGCCTCAGAAAATAATAAAAGCGAATGAGTGTCTGCGTGTGTAAATATACTTTGGTGGAAAAGAATGTGTATCTCGAAGCCGTTTTGTGAAATGTTAATGAATTACAAATTAAGGGAAATTTTCGCGTTATTCCTTGATGACTTACGAAAACAATAGCACTAAAATAATTTTCGCACCATCTTAAAATGCAAAACATTATCTTTTTGATGATATTAATTACGTTTCCGTACAATTTTTCTCTCCAAATTTAATAAATTTGTAAAAAAATATTTTAAACTTAATTTAAAACAATTCTTTTTATTTTTGCAATGAAAATCAAACTGTTTTCATAGTTTAAACAAACGCTTAATTGCATGCTTCTCTTAGATAGTTCATTTTTACATTTTTGCAAAGACGAGAGCATGAGACGATTTTGCAAAGCAGTTGCTGTTAATGCTCAATGATACACACAGAAGATGAGTATCAATGTGCCCCGGAGTCAACGGTATCAATTTGCCCCAAGAGTGGTCACGCAAAATCAACGCTTAAAAACCTCAAAACTTAATATAGTTCAGAAAAATAAATGTTCTTTCCTACATTTGCAGTAGATTCCCTGACAGGAAAACGTAATTAGTGAAAAAAATCACACAACACGTACTTAGAGTAAAATTTACTTCTGCTAGAAGATTAGCGGTTTGATTCATTTGTAAATTAACTTTTGACTTAAAATGGCCGAAAAATTGACCGTGTGCTAATGGTTACAGTGGCATTTATATGAGGGGCTGTGAACATCTTGAGCCATTCCAATCATCAAAATTTAAGAACTGTATCAATGTTCCGCTCATGAATAAACCCTAACTCCCCTACATATGAAATACTGAAAAAACATTATATACAACATATTTTAAGTTTTTCATATTATTTTACAAGAATTTATTTGTACTAGAGGTCTCCCAGCGGTCTAAATTCGACCGTAATTCATTAAACTTTCAAGTTTGAACGTTATTGAGGTTATTTTGTCAAAGAATATACCTCTATAATCATTGAATATCATGTTTTTGAATTTTGTCCTATTACGTCAGCTGCGAGCGTGTACAAATACGTCATTATGCATTAATTTTCGAATTATTTGAAAAATACGAACGATAGGAAAAATGAGGTACAGCTTGGCTAAGTCATATTTAAAAAACAGTAAGGCGTTTTCTGACATTTCCTCGGGGTTTTTTTATTGCTATACTGGCCAGGTTTCGCCAAGGCTACACAGTTAATTTACCTATCTTTTTCAAATTATATAAAATTGAAATAAAAAATTAATAGAAAAAATAAAAAATGAAATAAAGAATACGTGCTTCATATTTTTTTATATATTTTTTATTGAAACAAAAAAACAGGTCGGTTAAAAAAATAAATGTTGTCCGACTGTTGACCACAGACTTTTATGTATTTGGCATTCAGTATGAATCTAAACAATGAATGTTTTATTTTATTTAATTTAATATATTAGTACTACATACTATATATAAATTCCTTAGAGACAATCTCTACTCTGTGCGACTGTTTGACCACAGACTAATATGTGTCTGACATTGACAGATTTAAATTATCCGCATTCACTCCGAAGAGTTTTTTAAAATAAATAATCTAAATAAACTCCCTCTTGGAGTGGATTTCACTGCGGGGGGATTAAATCAATTACAAATCATCCACTCCATATTCACTCCAAATTCACTCTTTTACAGTGTATGAACGTAAGCAATGAATGTTTTATTTTATTTAATGTATTTGTAACACATATTATACATAAATTTTATCTTTCTGCTCTCCTTCTCCATATGAACAT
>BGPR01001776.1:173144-193561 GCA_013235015.1 Araneus ventricosus
ATTTAATTTAATGTATTTGTAACACATAATTATACATAAATTTTATCGTTCTGCACTCCTTCTCCATATTAACTTTAACTATGCCAAATTTCGCAATCCTCCGTGCGCGCAACGCGCTTAAAAAAGGGGTACGAAGTTTCACGTATTAATATATAGATAACTTTGAAAGAAATGTAATTCATAATGCTCTTTTATTCAAGTGATTTTAATTATTTTAAAAGGCCTGGTCTATTTTTTAACCGTATTTTCAAACGTTTCGAATAATATGTATCTCTCTTTCAAGTTCTAATGCTTGGAATGCTTAAAATGACAACTTACTTTCAAATTGGGTTATTCGGTTCATTTTTCATTAATAGTTTAATGATGAAAAACTAATCTAATGATTTTTTAACCAAGGAATTATCTTAAATTTCATTTTAATATTGAGACATAAGATTTTAACCCAAACACACAGCAAGGAATGCTAAAAGAATTGAGTAATGCATGACTTGCCAATGGCACAGCACAGAGAAAAAAATGGGGATTTTAATTCCTAGTGGATAATACGATGTATACGATGAATATGGTGGTAGGTACGTGTGAAGAATATTGCAAAAATTCATGATTATGGTGAAAATACTTTGTCCCGATATAGTACCATGGTTATATGTATGAACATGAGTAGTTGTAATTTCAAAAAACATTTGTTTATGTTTTTTTTATATTTTTACTTCCTCGTATACAAAGAGAAAGTATTGTAATCGTCAAAAAATTCGAACTCGAGATTTTGAAGAATCTCCACGTTTTAGACCTCCCTGAGTCCGAAAAACACATTTTGGAATTATGTCTGTCTGTGAACACGATAACACTAAAACTATTGCAGCTAGGGTGATGAAATTTGGTATGTGATTTCAACACATAATGTTTAGGTTTCTTTCAAATTGTGGACAAAATCCGTCCACGGGAAGTCTGTCTGTCCGTCTGTCAGGTTCATGTACCTTACCGGATATATCTTAACGGATATACCTTAACAGATCAATCCTAGTATCATCCAGAAAATATATATCTTTCTATAGAAATTCAGAATGAGACAAAATTCCTTGGCGCATTTCAAAATTTAATAAGTAATCAAAAAAGTGGGACATAAGTATGCGGTTTTCACTAATTTGCATTACGTGGCATAAAATTGTTTTCTGCAATAAAGAAGGAATCATAAATTGAATTTTAGGAATTATCTGAACCCAAAACAGCATACAAATAAAAAAACATTATACCAACAATTTGTACAAAGATAACGACAGTTCATAACAATGGATTATAGAATTTTTCTCACAGAAAACACATGACACTGCAGAGTACAAATTTTCGTTATATGACTATCCCAGATCAATGTGAGCACCCCTTGTAGATCGAGCTACATCTAAATGATAGTCAATTTCAATCCACATATTTACTAACATAGACTGTGGAATAGTGCTAATTTGCGTGATTTGTACCTTTAATTCTTGCATTTTCGTTATCCGCGCGGAGTAAACATTGAACAATGGCCGGACATTCCCCCTTCAAATAAAAGAAAGGTATTTCAACATCTAAAGAAAAGAAGACTATTACGAACTAATAGTGTAAAAGTGAAAATGCCTGTTCTGTACATAGTGTATATATTTCCTTCTTTTTGTTTGTTTTGTTTTTTTTACTTAAATAAAATTCCCGTATCTTGCCCATCAAACCGTTTAGTGACCGGTCTGGTCACGGGTACGGGGGTAAGGGACGGCGTTCTGTTCTGTCTACCGCAATCGAGGTTCCTCTGGCTGAGTGGTGAAGACGACAGGTTTAGGAAGCGGGTTGTCGGGGGTTGGAATCTGAGGTCCTTGTGTACTTTTTTTAATAGTTTGCAATGTGTTTGACGCAACAAGCTTGCTGCAAGTTCGACGCGTGGTGACTAACTCGTTTGCAATAACTTGTTTCAAGCTTGCATTCTTGCCGTGTCAAACTTGCAGATTTGCAGAGCGAGATTGCTGTAAACTAAAATTGTTCTATTTTAAATTGGGACTAGTAGCTTTGATCTGATTTAAACATGATTCTGGGAAGTTGAAAATCTCGGACGAATCCGTACATGGATTATTTAACTCAAAGGGGAGGAAATGGCGGGGGATTGAAATTTTCATTTCTCTTTAACTCTTTAGTTATTGGATATATGAAGATTATTCAAATTAGGGAAATAATTGACTCATCATAATGAACAAGTTTTGCATTAAAAAAATTTTAATAGCAGCCACCCTTAGAAGTTAAGAGTCTGTAACCAGTCTCGTTGATAAGAACATCGCAATACAAATTTAAGTTCTGTTGTTCTTACTTCGCCCAGGGAACTTGGATACGTTAGGCACAAGGGTAGAGTCTCGGAAGATCGTGGGTTCTATATGCGATTCCATGGACCCGAGGTATCTAACATCAAGCGTCCTCCGTTTGGTGTAGCGTGTTTGTTTGAAGAAGGAGAGCCGGTTGAGGTGTCGTCGTCAATTGACTATGGCTCAAAAATATGTAGTCTTTCTAAATAACCCTGGTATTAATTAAAAAGCAGTGGGTTGAACTGAAATGCTTTTACACATTGCTTGAAGGCAACTTACTAATCTTAGCCTAGACCAAAGGGGATATACTTTTGCTTTCAGGCTTCTGGACGGGAATTTTTCATATGTGCTATTATTTATTTACATAACATGTTCCTAATAAAACATGTTATGGTATAACATGTTCCTATGAAAACAAGGCTTCATTCACTAAAATAACTTAAAGAATATAATTAATTTTACATTTAACCAAAACATCAGTAGTAGCATTAAGGAGTAATTATGGAATAAAGAATAATCTAATATTCCGAAAAGAAAAGTATTTAGTGAGAAAAAAGTTGAAAGTAGCTTGAACAATGAAAGTAAAAAAAATTATCAGAGTTTAAATGGAGGTTACGACAACAAATTACGACAACATCTGCTATTAAAAATTAATTAATTTTGCTCTTTGGTGGCTTGAGAAAGTGTAATATTTCTACCAATCTAAACAGAAAAATCAAAATTCTACTTCGCGTAAAAAATTCAATCGTTTCTCTAAGATAAAGATTTGCAATAAGATGGAAATGAAATTATACACAACTTGGCAAAACATAAAATTGAATTTTTGATCCGAAAACCAGTTTTAAAAATGATATAACTCGGAATTAAAAGCTTTCTAATTAAGCCGTTTTTAATTAGTTCTATGCAACTTTCGAATTCATGCAATATGTAGATGTCCTTCAGGTGAAGAAAATCATTTATAATTAGAAAAATTATTTTAATAAAATATTGTTTGAAACTAATGTATTTGTGTCAAGATTTCGTGAATAAGCTAATGTACTAATTTTAGTATTTTAAGAAGATTAATGTGCAGGAAACCTGGAGGTACTGGGAATGCTAACACAGGTTTATCTCGTTAAATTTCGCAAGAAACCTGTGTCAGTATTCCCATTACTTCCAGGTTTCGTTTATTTCTGTAGCTAAAAAATGAAAGCTCAAAGGAAATATGTTTCATATAACCAGATTCGTTTTCTTTGACACGATATTAAATAAGTTTATTTTGAAACAAATTGCCTAAACCAATAAAAATGTCTATTTTTCGAAATTATCTCTGAACCTTTGATAGAATTCTCTGAACATTTTAAAATGATAAGACAAATATTTAGTAAGATATGAAGTCATTTTCAGTGACACGTTTCCATGGGCTACCCAACTTCCTCTGTTTACTTTAGATTTTAAGTCGCAATACGCTTAATTTTTTGGAATGACATGAATCAAAACAATTTTCTGAAGAATTTATTGCTTATTGATTGTTTCTTTATAATTTTATTTGTTTCATTAGCCTTTCTGTGTTAGTTTTCATTCATCCATTTGGGGCCATTTTTGAAAAGAAAACTAACTTTTTCAAGACTTCAAAACAATTTCTTTCTTACTCTTATTTTGATAGATTTGGAAATGGTACGAGTTATCAGAAAGGTAAGTTACTTTATATCGAGCAGCAATGGGTGGAAGGTGCGTAAATCGAAAGTTCCGCATGAAACGGTTTCAAAAGCGGGAATTTGATTGTCGAATTTATCAGAAAAACCAAAATTAATGACAACGTGAATTTCAACTAATACATTTTAGTTTCAGCAAGACAACTTTTAAAACTGTTTCTTACAACACAATTTTGTTTAATATAATACGTTTTGTGATTGAAATTTTTGTTCAGATGTTTTTAAAATGTATTTATCCGTTTCGTTTTTCAGACAACCTTTGGTTTTTACCATATTCAAGATGTATTATTTCAATTGTATTTTATTCCAATGGCTTATAATTATACTTATAAAATTAATAAGTATTTGTTGAAAAGAATTAAATATGATTTTATAAGGTATTGTGTAGAAGAAATTACATAAATAAAAAATTAAAATTTTCTTAATTTTTAAAATAAATTCTAAATTTCTGCTAAACTTAGTTAGAGCCATTACTAACTCTGGTAATGATAAATATTTTTTTAAATTCCTCTCTCTTGACTTAGTTATGTTAGGTTATTCTTGTTAAATATAACCAGTTTAATATAAGATAGTTTTATTCTAATATTTCTATGTTGAAATTTTTAAACCAATTTTCCTGAGTTTGCTTTTTCCGAAATCAAGTCTTCTGCAAAATGCTAAAAGTCAATCACATTTTATTCAAATCACTTGAAATTTTTTCTGTATACTCACCAATATCAGTTTAACAGAATCAGGGATAGATTTATAAAAATTTGATTAGAAAATATTTTAAAAATTGAAAATTGAAGATTTCTGATATTTTCTAAAAAAATTACACAAATTTTTGCGAAAATATTTTTCTTTAAATCTTATTTCATTATCGACAATCGGATCCCTAATTTTATTAAGTTTATTATGAGTAGACTTGAAACAAATTTGTTGAGAAAATATTAAAAACTGAAATAGAATAAGTGTTTTAAAGAAAATCTTAATTTAAGGCTATTTTTTCAAAGAAAAAAGTTAAAACTTAAAATTTCTGAATATGAAAAATACTTCTGAAATTTGAGTTTCTGCACAGTTTACATGCAATTACTGTAAATTTGGGTAGAATTGTAGAACAAAATTTTTGGCTACCCATTCCCTTTAAAATCTTTTATTTAACTTGACTTGTTTAGTGCTTGTAATCGATTTTTCACTCACTTCCTGATGTGCTAGAGTTTTGAAATTTTGTACGATTGTGTGTTCTGGATGACAATAAACTATTTTAATAATTTCAGAACTTAATTATTAGTTAATAGATTAATTAAATTAAACTTTGTCTTTATGCGAGTGGTGCCAACCGGAGTGAATTTCACAAAAAAATTAATTTAAGGTTTCAGATTTACTTAGAAATGAATTATATAAAAATATGAAAAATTGAAAAATAATTAAATAAAAAAATATCTATCTTTTCAATATTCAATACACCAGTAAAAGTGTGTTTTTAAAAACTATCTTTATTTAATTTGTTCACTGCTGTTGTAGAATATTTTTAAGAGTTTATTGTTATTATTATTTTGAGTTTATACTAACTGGGTTACAAATTTCTAAAGTAGATTCTCAAGGCAATTTGGTACTGTTTTTAATTTTTTTTTTTTGAGGGGGGAGGACCTATCCCTGAAACTAGAGTTACTCGTTTATGTCTCTTGTTGAACGATTGTTTAATCAAAATCAAGAAATGTATTTACCCAATTTGTTTTCGAAAATGACAAATAGCGTCAGTGAAATTACTGTTCAGTCTTTATGCCCTAATCCACTCAAATATAATTTCAACTTTTCTGAAACATAGTTAACGGCACTCCCGTAACAGAAAAATATGTATTCATTTCGTACAACAGAAACATAAAATTTCTTCTGGCCAAGACACAAATTTTATTATACAGGGTGTCTAGAAGGTAAGTACCGATTGTTATGAAATCAGACATTTTTAAAAATAACGGAAGCCTATTAATGCTTATATTGCTAAAAATGCGCTAAAAGTATACTAAGGGATGCCCGTATTTGACTTCCTATTTCTTTGCTTAGGGTTTTATAAAAAGCAACGATCTACAGCAAAAAATTCAATAATTTAGTTGCACTCAAAGCGCGTATTCAGCTAGTTGTTCAGGAGATAACTTCTGAAATGTTTCAGAATGTGTTTCGGAATGCTAAAAATAAATTTGAAGTTTGCAGGGATATTGATGGAACACAATTTCAAAGATTTCGAAGTTTTGGTATGCGATCCACAAATCTTTTTTTATTGTTGGATTTTTTTTATAAATCTATCTTCTCTATAATCATAATTGAGTTGTAAAAAATAACATAAAATTGTTTTTTTAATATACCAAAATATGTAGATAATTTTGGAACACAAAATAAAATTTTGTGACACCTTGTAGATACAACAATAGAATTTATTGCCTTTGTAGTAATTTAAACATAGTAAGCAGAAATAGAATTCAGTTTTTTTAGTGTCCAGAAAAGTGTCCTATTCCACAGAAACATACAACACAATGATTACAAACATCAAAATCATTTTAAAACATCGCAAGTGGGAAAATTCATTTGAATGTATCCTGAAATAAAGCATTAAGAACCTTTGAAGCAGCTGTGCCACATTTACAGCTGTTATATTTCCTCTTTCAGTCGAGCTCGTATTATGTGCAAGATTTAAACTAAACTAAATATAAAACACTTTAGAAAAACGTAATATATTTTGGTTTATTATTTTTGTCATGGGAACATGGGAAGTCACTTCCCAGCTCTGTTATTCTTATGGTTGGGAAGAGAGTTTTACATGGGTAAGTATGGAATGCCATTAGCGGCAAGGCCTGGGCATCTGACTTTGGCGACAAACTTTGCGACCATTTTTGGCAACTTGGCGACAAATTTTGTGACCTTGGCAACAAATAGAAAGATCCTGAATATGCGATAATTTTCACGATATCTCTGTTACGAGAGGAGGTATACAGAATGTACTAGTTGATTCCTTGTGACGTCACGATTAATTGGGAAAGGGTATATAAACTGAGGCAGGGGAAGGAACGTCTTTGTAGTGCGAACGCCTTTGAAGGACTTTGGAGATTCGTCTGCAGTGAGAGCTGGGAAGCTGGTGAGCTGAGCGCTATTGAAAGTGCTATTACTGTTATTATTAGTGATTTGCTGACTGTTTGTGTTGCTAATCTGTATAAGAGCTATTGTTCCTCTTGTAGGGTCTTAGCTCAGCGATTCTAAACTATGAAGGACTAACCAGACACAGCAATATTAGGATATTAATTTTTTAATTAAAATTCTTGTTTAATGGAATTTATACAAGAATGTACAAAATTAATATCAGATCAAAACAATTCCGCTTACTCAGGACGAGATAGCATAAAACAAGTCAATAATAAATCTGGATACGATTCGCAGATTTGTCACGAGTTCACTCGAGGTAATGTAGAAAGTTCTAAAAGTTCTACTCTAGGCGAGTATATGTCCGATGTCCAGAATAATGATCTGAGGGATTACACCGCTCAGATATCTACAGATAACCACTCACGGGTTATTCCAAATTCCAAGAAGGTAATTGGAAGTGACGTAAGGCACGTCTAATTCGATCAAAGTTCGTAAAAGCTTCTCACTCGAGACGAGCGACAATCAGCCAAAGGTTGGCTTAGGTTCACGGGACAAGTCCCGATACAGCATCTTCTCAGCCCGAGAACTGCTTTTCCAAATTCTCGGTCACGAGAATTTAATCTCCGGTTCTCCAAACGAACTCTAACTTGATCTCTCGATCATTTTCTTCAATCCCTCTAGAGTTCCAGCTTAAAAAGCCTCCTTGGAACCTGCCCTTTCGAGGCGGGGTCACAAGTTCAGCTCTTCATTTGTCGAAGAGCAGACCTTTTCTCCCAATGACAAAACTCTGTCTTTGATTCCTCAATGGCATTGGGTCTAGGCGTACGCAATGCATTTTCCTGGCTGCTTGTATGTCCACTCGAGGTCAGGCGGAGGCGAGCTTCAAACGAAAACCCTCCCGATGATGTAATCTGGAAAGGGGCTTTGCCGGAGGCGGCACCCTTTTCTCCGGCAGCTTTCCGCTAGCGATCTGGGAGGTCTGGTCACTTTTCTCGTGGGAAAATTCGTTGCTGCTTCTCACAACCTCACACTCTTACCTGTGCTTCGTACCCCACAGGGGAACACCGCGAGTAAACGGATATGAGTTGGTGCCGGATAAGTAAGCAGGAACTCGTCTTCCTAGTGGGGATAGTAATGGTGGGGCTCCAAGTCCCTCCACCAGTGAGTACCTCCTACGGGAGGGGTTGGGCCGTGGGCAGGTGATGGGCTACTAGGGATCCGACCTCAGTACTCGAGCTGTCTTAATGGCCACTGTCATTCAGAATTCCGGACGCTACGCAGGACTGGGTGATTCGATTTTCCGGTAACTTGTGCATGTGTTCTTCTGAATATTTGCGAATATAGAACATTCTCCATTATCCTACTTGCTGGACTGTTTTCACCGTACACACACAGGTCGATTTTCGTAACAGTATAATGTAGATTCAAATGACAGTCAATAATCCCGATATAATGTGTTTCATTAAAACATCTTGTCTTATCTTTTTATGCATAGAAAGTAGATTATATTTCCTTTTTCTGTCGATTTCATACGAGCTGGATTTAAAATAATCCTGACATAAATCGTTTAAAAAAACTCAATAAATTTTTACTTATCATTTCATAAGTATAAAGTAGATTCAAAGAAAAGGCCAATAATCCTGATATGAGCTTCTCATAAAAGAATTTTGGCTTATGTTTGTAAACGTATAAATCGGATTAAAATGAACAATCTGCTTGTGAAGATGGGTGTGCATCTTTTACATTGCTTCTGGCCAAGACGCTCTTTTTACTCTGTAATGATCTACTTTGAAATATCATGAGCAGGAAATCCATTAAAAGCAAAATATAACAATAAGTAGACATCAGCGAACAGATCACGTACCACGAGTCCTTCAAGCAGCTATGCCACGTTTACAGCTGCCATCTTTCTTTTTTCGGTGGGGCTCATATGTGAAAGTATTTAAAATAAACTAAGCATAAAGCATTTCACAAAAATATAATATATTTTCTGTAGGTTCAACTAAAAATTTAATAATCCCAATGTAAGTCTTTTCATAAAAGAATAAACACATTTCGGGTTATCTTTTCATACATATAAAGCAGATTAAAATGAACATTCGACTCGTGAATAATCGGATATGCATCTGTTACACTGTTCTGGGCAAGAAGCTCATCATTGACAATGATGAGCTCAAGTTGATCATTCTACAATGATCAACTTTCAAATATCATGAGAGGGAAATTCATTAAAAACAAATCCAGAAATAAGAAGATATTAGAGGACAGATTACATTGCACGAAACCTTGAAGCAGCCATGCTAACGTTTACAGCTGTCATCGAGCATTTTCCAGTTGAACTCATATATGCAAGATTTAAAATAAACCATTTATAAAGCGTTTCACAGAAACCCAGTTTAAATTTGGCTTATTCTTTCATAAGTATAAAGTAGGTTAAACGAAAATTCGATGATCCCGATATAAACCTCTTTCTTATCTTTTTATACATATAAAGTAGATTAAAACGAACAATTTAATCGTAAAGAATCAGATGTGCATCTGTTACATTGCTTCTCGCCAAGACACCCATTTTACTCTAGAATAATCTACTTTCAAGAATATTGAGTAGGAAATTCATTGAAAACACATCCAACAAACAATAAGAATGCTTCAGTGGATAGATCTCGAGCCACGAACTCTTGAAGCAGTTACGCCACGTTTAATACTGGTATCTTTCCTTTTTCAGTCGAGCTCATATATAAAAGCGTTTAAAGGAAACCAGGTATAAGGCGTTCACAGAAAAGATAACCTTTTCATTATTCTTATACTTTCTTCATTATTTTATTGCATTAGTATAAAGTAGATTCAAATGAAGTGTCAATTATCCCGATTTAAGATTTCCCTAAAAACATAAAAACATTTTGTTTTATCTTTGTATACATATAAAGTATATTAAACTAAAAAGCCTACTCATGAAGAATCGGGTATGCGTCTATTACATTGATTTTTTTTCCAAAACTCTAATTTTATTCTTCAATGCTACTAGTTTCAAATGTCACGCTTACGAAAATTTTTAAAAAACAAATCCAACAATAAGAAGGCATCAACGGACAGATCACGTGCCACGAACCCTTGAAGCAGCCATGCCACGTTTACAACTGCCATCTTTCCTTTTTCAGTCGAGCTCACAATAGGCAAATCCATCCATTCTAGGGATGCACGGAGTATGTGTGGGCGCATCTCCATCCCAGGGATGACGAATGGCGTGGCAAATAAGAGGGAACGTCCCTCCCTGGAGCAGACGATTGCCCTCCGTTATCGTCCATTCATCACGAGGGCCCTGCAGCGAATTCACCTGTCATACACGACCCTGCCTTCAATCCTTCAAATCGGCCATGTGCAAAGATTTCTTCCCTCCCACCTCCCTTCTTGTTAAATTGCCAGTTATGGTTATGGTCAAGGTATCTCTTCATTAGATACGCGTAACTGGTTTTAATTTAATCGGGCACAAAGACACGCCGGGATTATGTAGGGCACACTGTGGTTTTGGGAGTGGTGCCGCGAAGGAATTGTGGGATTGAAAGTGGGGTGGTTCAATCAATTTTATTGAAGATGTAAATAAGGTAGGGGGAGTGATCATTATGAATATCATTTAGTGATAAACGATAATAAATTAAATAAAATACAGAGAAATTTTTTCACAAGAAACAGCTGTCAGAGATGTAAACCGATATTAGCTTAAGATATGGCATTTTACTTCAAGTGATTTCTTGGGAAATTCTTGACGCTTTATTTAATATTCCACAAGAGGAAGTGTTTTCTCATCTACTTTATAGTATTCTTACATCATAAAGTGTGTTTTGTGTTTAGCCTCATAGTACAGTGCAAATAATCGAGTATCTGTTTTCTACTTCTGCTCATTGACTGACTGGATGCGAATTCAGATAAATACCTAAAATTTTGATAAGAGACTTATTCCAAGTTTCATTTGTTTAGCTCATCGTGGTTATGTCATATGCACATCAAAAATAAACAAACAGACAATATACCCTTTTATGAACTTGGTTCAAATTTGATACAGATTTAAAATTCCTATATTAAAACTTTATTCCAACTATCTAGATAGTTGTGTTTTTGTGTTACCATTTTCACATGCATATGATTGAGCAGACAGGAAGTCATTGCATAGAAGGATTTCGTGCAAACTTGTTCCAAATTTCGCAATTTTGGTGTTCAGAATTTGTAAAATTTTCATCTGTCTAACTCACAACACACTCTAACATATTGCGTTTTTGAGTTACCTTGCATATGAATAGGCTTACAAACATACATAATTCCAATATTGTTTTTTTCGGACTCGGAGAGTACATAAACGTGAAGATTCTTCAAAATCTTGAAGTCATTTTTTTAACTATTACAATACTTTTTTCGTATATGAAAAAGTAAGAAATTGCTACAAAATATTTATTACACGCTTAAATTTTCTGTTAATACACTAAATTTAAGTATAAAACATTATTTTTGAGATTTATAACGAAATGTTTGAGAGAAACATCATGAAAAATTTTAAACTTCATTAATGCATTGGGTAGAAAAGAATTTAAATTTATTCATGGCATAACAGGAAGAATCAAAGCAAGCTTAAGATTTGTAATTATTGCACAATTACTTTATATGACTCAAATAATTCTGACGAGGCTATTTTCTGTACAAACGTCTCCATAAATCGGAGAACTCAAAGAATTCCATGCTGAGATCTTCTTTCGAAAAAGAAAAAATAAAATTTCCCGCTTCACTTCACTCTTTAAAACGTTAAAAATTCTTTATAAATCCTTCTTTTTATTTCTTCTAAAGCTCGGCTCTCTCTAATTTGCATAATATGGCTTTTAGAAGCTGTTTCCATTCTCTGTACTGTAATTCCGAACATAAAACTAAACAAGGAGAGTGGCGAAAAAAATAAAATAAAATAAAAAAAGGAAGACACAATATCTTCTAGTACCTTTCCTAAGAGAGAATTCACTAAGTACTACATAAATATCTTCCTTTGTGAAGCTAAAGAACTGGAACAAAAAATAACTCTTAAAAAGAAGAAGGAAAGAAATTATTACGTATTCAACCATTTTGCAACGAAAAATACAGATAAATCTTTTGGAACGTTAACGTTTTCGTCGGCTTGCTGAAAAATGTCAGTAAAATCGTACAGAGGAAGCCTTCTAATAGTCTCATATTAAAGGAAGAAAACTGCTCGAAATTACCATAATAATGGAATAAAACGGCCCTTGCTGCGTTGTGCAGGTAATTTGTTACATTTGCGACAGTAGAAGCAGTTTTGCAAGAGCTTCTTCTAAGATTATTTTTATGCTCTTTGTTTGTTTCCCGCCACACTTTTGTAGAGAAGCTTTTCTTTATATCTACATTCATCTCTCTCAGTGTTGACTGTAACCGCCTCTCATGATTTAATGTGTCAATATTATTAGAAATTGCGGGTGTTATGGAATGTAATATTTGCATCTAAATAATTCATCTGCGTCGAGGGAATTACTGCAGTGAATAGCGCATAAAAAAGAAATTTAATGAGAAGGGGAAGATTCAGTGCTTTTATGGTATGTAATGTATTTGGTGTCCGTGATTCCTGTGCGCTCTTGTAATTTATTGTGAAAGAAATACGCATATAAATTATGTTGTCCGAAAATGAGACTCGACGAAAATATTTCTGTATTTTAAGGAAGTGTGACCATGTTTACAAAGAGAGATAATTTCTTTTAATATTCTTGAATGCATATTAAAATTTGAATTTCTCAAAAGGGGAAAATTACCGAGATGCATAATTTGTGCTAAATTCAAGACATAATTTCAAAAAGGATTATTATGACAAATCTGGATGAAAACTTTTTTTTTATCATTTTTCACAGATATATGCAGTGAAGTTAAATTCAATTGCTTTGGGAAGTTTAATAGATAAGAAATATAATAAGAAAACATTTAAGTCATATAATAATAAATGTTTTTAATAAAATCTTTTTGTAATATATTTATTCTACAAAAAACTTCATCTTAGGTACTCAATAAAAAAGGTAGGTTTTGAAACCATTATTTTAGAAATTTTAGCTATTTTGAGAAATTTGGATCCTTATTCTATCATTCTTTAAGAATATATGAAGAAGTGTTAAATTTCATTTCTTTACCAAATTTAATATTTAAGTGATGTATTAAAGAAACAAATAAGTAATATCATAAAATATTTTTTGAATAAATTCCTTTTACATTACACTTTTTTCGTCAGCTGCATTCTTAGATACTCAATAAAGAGTAGATTTGAAAAATATTCCTACCTTTTATCTTATTAAACATTTTTAATACATTATTTATAATAATTTTTAAATATTTTTGATGAATATTAACATCAAAGTTTCCCAAAAGAGTGAAAACACAGCGGAAATATAATTTATACTGAATTTAAAGGATAGAGAGCCCAAGATAATACATTAATACAACTATCCTTTTCAGATATCTGCAGGCAATTAAAATTCAATGTTTTATGATGTCTAATGGGCATTGTGCAAAAAATATTTTATTCTAAATTTGATTGATCAGGTGGAACATGTTTTCTAAGGATTTTATAAGAAAACTTCACCAACATTTTTCTTATAATAGTGCTGTGTTAAGTGCTATAATAAGCATTTTTTGCAACGTTTTTGAATTATAAATGCTAAATAAATCTCGCACATGGGTTTTCAAAAGTTTTAAAGTATTTATATTTAATCAAATGTATTTGATTCTGAAGGATCCATCTTTGTTCTGATGTATATTATGTTATGCTGAATCCTTGCTTATTAAAGCACATTAAGTTTTGAATTTGATTGAAGTTACCAGATATTCTGTTCTTTTCAACTCAAGACGCTCTAGATATTGAAGGCATAAAGAAAATAAACAAAGAAATTGAACTGTCTTGGATTTCAAGAACGTGCGATAACTCAAGCCTTTACAAAATGGAAATTAACGATATTAAAACGAAGAACGGTACTAAACTTCTATCATTCGCTGAAAATCGGATCACGATATTCTACGTTCAATAAAAGTTTAGTAGAAGAAAGTTAATCTTTGCAAATCTTCCGAAGAATATTCAACTGAATATCGAAGCAACAGTGTTCAAAGAAATAACAATAGTAAACTTACATTATTCACCTAAATAACAATACCATTTTCTATGGGTATTTAATGTTGGGAAGGATAATCTTTCAGATTCTCCTTCTGAATAATATTCGAAATAATATCGCAGGAACAATATTCAAACGAATAACGGTATTGAACTTTCATTATTAAGTAAAATAGTGTGGCCTTTTTCTATATACAGTAAGGGTTGGAAAGAAGAGTCTTTTAGAATATTCTTCATAAGGATATTCCAATGAATATCGAAGGAACAGTATTCAAATGAATAATGGTACTAATTACTTATTATTCACTAACATATACATTGTTCACTAAAATAGGGTCACCATTTTCCATGTACAGTAAAAGTTGGGAAGGACAATATTTCAGAATCTCCTTCATAAGAATATCCAAACGAATAACGAAGGAACAATATTTATACGAATAATTTAACTTAAACTTCCAATATTCAGTATAATAGGATCACCATATTCTATGTATAGTAAAAGTTGGAAAAAGTAGTCTTTCAGAATCTCCATCCAACAAAATGTAAACGAATTACAAAGGAACAGCATTCAAACGAATATTTGACTAAACTATTCACTAAAACATCATTACCATATTCTAAGTACAGTTAATATTGGGAAGAAAAATATTACAGAATCAAATTCTTAAAATTAAATTTAAATATTAAAATAATAAATTTGATCCATTTAGATATATACAAAAAAATTAGGACTATCCAGGACATTTTATTCGAGTCTGATACTTTTTCCCAAGAGTCAAAATTCGAGACCTCTGGTTACTATAATTTGACATGTTCATTCTATAAAATGATTTATGTTTATCGAGAAAAAAGCAGTTTCCGGTCAAAACTAAATACATAATTAAGGATTAAATCCTTCATCAATATCGCAAGTCACTTGACTGAATCGAAAACCATTTCCTTCTTAGTAAACCATAAAAGACAAATGACATAAGTAATACTTTTTTCTCCCTCTAAAAGAATAACTCGCCTTTCATTGAATGAAATCAAGAAAACAGACGCTGCTGCTCCTACGGTAAATATTTCCCCTTTTAGAACAAACCTCATTCATCATCGCTTAGATGAAGACACATTAAGTTTGGAGAGGAGGAAGGCCATTTTCTTTTTCTACAACATATCTTTTCTATGTGGAAAAATTGGGTTTTCTTTACGTGTTGCCCGGATTTCGAAAGATTTTCTCCAAAACATACTTCCATCTATTTAGTGGAATGAATTATCGTGGTTTTCTAGTTTCTCGTTTTTCAATCCAACCAATTTAAGCAGCGGTTTGACATTTATGTATTTACATTTTCTTAGGAATGCTGTGTACATCGCTTCCGATTCCTATTTCTGGTTCAAATCAAACATTTTTTCCTTCTTTTGGAGACAGTGATTTATCCAGAAGAGCGTTAAGTTGGAAAGAATATTAATTTGACGTTTCCTGGTTGCGTTTAACTGGAAGAATGGGAGTTAATAATGGATGAAGGAAACCGGAAAATGATGCATTTTCTGAAAGCATGTTTTTGTAGATATTAAATCGTTGACGTTTAATTTAATGATGGATTAATGCTGTAAAAAGTTAAAATATCGCATTTAGAAATTTTTTCGAGCTTTTGATTGCCTCAAAAAAGTGCAATTTAAGAGGTAAATCGACTCTTTATAAAGGTAATGAAGAAAACGTAATTTGAATCTCAGAATAAGAAAATATTTTGTCAAATAATGATTTGTTTGATTTCTTTCCCATTTTTGAGTTGAGCAGTGATATCCTGGTGGTATTATCTGTGTTGAATCTGATGGATAAAAAATTCAAGACCTGTTCCAGCTTACCAGCTTACATTTAACTGGAAGAATATAAGTTAATAATGGATGAGGGAAGTCAGTAAACAATGCAAATTCTGGAAGCCCGTTTTTTGTAGATATTAACCCTTTAAAGGGCCATTTTTTTCTAGTAGTGTTATAGTAAAATGGCTTTTGGATTGAGATTCAGTTAAGAAGATAAATTCATTTAGAGCATTAAATGCCATTATTTTAGTTAATTAATTTTTCTAATTAATAATTAATTATCAATTCCAGACACATCGTTATGGTTTGAGAAAAGAAATTGGAACATCTTGGTTTTCGTTTCATCGAAAAATTTGGCTAAAACTTAAGCCAACTTTTAAAAAAATCATTTAAACATTGATGAATATGGCGGTAAGTACTTACCATGGTCTTAGGAAGGTTAAATCGTTGACTTTAATTCAATGATGAGTTAAAAGAGTTTAAATACCTAATGTAAGGATTTTTTGGAGCTTTTGATTGGCACAAAAATGCTATTTAAGATATAAAACGAATTTTTCTGAAGTTAATGAAGCAGAATTTAATTTGAAACTCAGAATAAGATAAATTTTAATTAATTATTGATTTGTTTGAATGATTTCCTGTTTTTAAGTTGGCATTGGTGTCATGGTGGCAATATTGAGTCAGGTGGTTCGAAAATTCAACACCTGATTCCACCGAAAATTTACCATGGATGTTAAATTAGTCATCGACGTTCAAATATATTCACATTAGTGAGGCTTGAAGTTCTGGAAAGAGGAGTGTCAACTCGGATACGGAATAACGATGGACGTTCCTGATTATTCTAGAGTCGAACATAATAAAAATGCATGTTTAGATCTGTTCATATTATTTTGTTTGATTAGAAGAGGAGTAATACTTAAAAGTGTTTACATATGTCCTTTCCCAGATTATAATTTTATAAAAGTTGCTAATTACGGCAACATGCTCTTAAACTATACTACGTTATATGAAATTGAGTGAATTAAAGTGAATAATAGTTAAATTTTAATTTTGTAACAATCCCTTTTTTCATTTCAGCCAATAAATAAATGAAATCGCAAAAACTGTGCAATAATTTAAAAAATCCCTTTTCGGCAAGCTAGAAGGCAAAGGTAGATTCCTTTACGCTAATGTTACAAAAGTAATGAAATATTACATATTGATCACTGCAGACATAGCCAATGACTTTGTTGTTTCCACACATTGCAATATTTATGCTGTTATTCTGTTTACATGACATTTAATTTTTTACTATGTCAAGGTTTTATCATTCCATTTTTCATTCCAAAAGGTTATTCTAGATTTATCGGTCAGTACAGTGGTCAATTTTTTTATATCCCATCACTTAATCATTCAACAGGTAGGAATCATAAAGAAATAAACATCCCAACAGCGCAAATATCCCCTAGATAACATTAAGCCAGCCGATCTGAAACAGTAACAAAAAATTGACACCTGACATGAATGAAGAAAGACTCTGGATTTAAAAATTAATTATTTAATCTAGGTTACCATATAATTATGCGAACATTACTTTGTTATATGCAAAAATCACATGACATGAAACATTTAAACATTACTAGAATGGGCTCATTTAGAGAACTCCCTGGTTACAGAGATAATAGCCATTAAATTCTTAATACACAACAGAATAAAAATTATTAAACATTGTGAGTTTCAAATTTAATACGTGTGTTTAAAGCATAGGATATCAATGCAGCCATTTTGAACAGCAAATTTAAATCTTCATCGACAGTTAAAAGCAAATATTCAGACAGAAAACTCCAAAAAAATTTTAAAGTTAATGAGATATTTTTCAATATGAAAAAAGGATAAAGGAAACTCTTATATAACTATCTTTTTCGGCTATTTTATATTAAATTTATCAAACAAATCTTGGTGCAGCCATCTTTAGTTAAATATCAAATTAAAGTAATCTGTCAAGTTAACTAATTATAAAATTAACTGTTTGATTAATTAAAATTAACTATTTACTTAGATAAAATTAAATATTTAATTAATTGTGACTATATCTTCACTAAAACCTTTTTTATGGCTCATAGTATATGCCAGCAATCTTAATCTTATAATTATCTAATAATTACCTGAATTTAAATAAAAGTTATTGTGTCTATGTATGTATGCTCCATATCTTCTCCTAAACCAGTGGAGGGATTTCAACTAGACTTTGCACACTTTTTATTTGAGACAAGAGAAAGTTCATCTTCATCTTTTCAAAGCCCAAAAGTTACCTAAAATTTCAGTTAATTAAATTTAAGCAAGGTGTTTTTCCGCGATATCTTTGGAAAATATTATCTCACGAAACTATTTTTACACCTTATTAAATTTTAAAAAATCAGCATTTCAGTGACGAAAATTTCATTTCCATACAATTTGTTCCTCTGATTTTAATATTTTTTTAAAAGTAATTTTATACAGAATTCGTAACAATATTCTTTATTATTGAAGAACAAGAATAATACGAATATATATAAATGCAAGAATACATTCACAGAATTCTTTACGAATGCTAAAAGGAAATTTTAAAAGTAAACGCTTAAAATTTATATCAGGACCAACTAATGATTGATTTATTTTCATTCTTCAAATTAATGAATAATTATCTCGTTAATTTAATTGTTTCAAAATATTCATTGAAACCTTTCTTTTACTTTAGTAATTGTTAACAAAATTTGAAGTACCTATATAATAAATAATAATTTATGGAGAAAACGGTTGTTTTAAAAATCTTTTTTTTTTCAATTGATATTCTCATTTTAATTAAAAACGTTTCAGATCAGAAAAGGAATTTGTGTATTATAATTTTTATACGATAGTAGTTTTTACATTAAAAATTTTAAGACTTGAAAGCATTTTAATCCGGAGAAAAGCCGGATATCTCACCTTGTTTACCTTATAAAAAGTGGAAGTGAATGCGGCTGATGGGAGCTTTTCAACAAGGTGTCACATACATAGCTTAAAACGTACTCTAAGTAGGGGGTAAAAATCACTTTTCAGCTCATAATTTCTAAGTAATTCTTGCTGTCAAAAAACTTTCAATATCAAAGTAGTTTCTTATGATAAGGTGATAATTCCTCTAATTGAAATTTTCTTTCTATCTTCAATCGTAACTTAGCTATGAGGGAAAGAAAAATTGGGGGGGGGGGCGGGAATTGAAGAGCGCTTTTCAGTTCATAACTTCTAAGTAATTGTAGCTGTCGAAAAACGTTTAAGATAGAAGTTGTTCGTTGTTATTACGTGATAATTTGCCTAATTGAAAGTTTCTTCCTATCTTCAATCGTAACAGAGTAACAGGCAAATGATAAATTAGGGGGGGGGGGATTGAGTATCGCTTTTCAGCTCATAACTTTTAATCAATTTTAGCTGACAAAACTTTTAATATAAAAGTTGTTCGTTATGGTAAGGTGATAATTCGCCTAATTGAATTTTTTTCTATCTTTACTCGTAACAGAGCTATGGGGAAGTGATAAAATGGGAGAGGGGGTTGAAAATGGTATTTTAGCTCATAATTTCTAAAAAATTGAAGCTATCAAAAAAGTTTCAATACAAAAATTGTACGTTTTGATATGGCAATAATTCGTCTGATTTGAATTTTCTTTCTATTTTCAATTATGGGAAAATGAAAATTTCCACCTACCGCCACTTCCACCCCCTTTGAGCTGGATAGACCATCTATTAACTCGGCCGATATTTTCACCGACCGTAAGACATATCCCTAGCCGGTTAAAATCTAATCAAAATTACTCTAGTTATCGTGTTCACAAGATAACATGGGCAAAAGCGTTATGTATATACGTCTCTACTAATAATAATAAGGAAAAGAACATTTCGCCCTCTATTCTCATAAGGAATAGAGCTGCAAGACTGAAAGCGGGTGGAAGAGACTGCATATAACGAGAGCTTTCCAACAAGGGGTAACATCCATAGGCTAAAACGTACTTTAAGTTAGGGGGGAGGAGGGGAAGGGTGGGAAAATCGCTTTTCAGCTCATAATTTCTAAGAAATTGTAGCTATCAAAAAGTTTAAATACAAAAATTGTTCGTTATGATAAGCCAATAATTTGCCTAATTTGAATTTTCTTTCTATTTTCTATTGTAAAGGAATTATGGGAAAATGAAAATTTCCACCCCCTTTGAGCTGGATAGCCCATCTACGAACTCGACCGAGATTTTCACTATCCTTACAACATATACCACGCTGGTTAAATGTAGATCAAAATTACTCCAGTTATCGTGTTCACAATATAACATGGGAAAAAGCGTTACACACACACACACACACACACACACA
>BGPR01001776.1:204409-221776 GCA_013235015.1 Araneus ventricosus
AAAAAAAAGTTCAGGTAAAGTAGCAAAAAATTAAAAAGAAAGAATATTGGTATTTCAGAGAGATAAAAAAATGTCTGATGAAGGATTTTTAATTATCGCATTAGTAAGAAATGTTTCCAGATTTGTTTTTAATAACGATGTTAAGTCTTTCGGTTAAAACGAGAGGATAAAAAATAATTAATGGAAGACATGGCGGAAAATATACTACATATACATTTGCTTTTGCTGCATTGGAAAAACAGTAGGTACGATGAAAAAAAAGTAGTAATTTTGTGCCTAATTGCCTGAAAAAAATCAGAATTAAATCGGAATCGGTTTTTTAATTAACGTCAATTTTCTACGCTTCGATATATTTTTTACTATTTTCTTTAACTAGATTCTATTGATTTACTTCTTTAAGAGCAATTAAATGCATTGCATTACCTTCTTAAATATTTTTTTCGCCTGTCAATAAGATGGAGGCTTTAAAGAAGGAAATTAATTTTAAAGCCAATAACTGGTTTTTCTGAACAACTAATTCGAGATTTTTTAAAATTTCTACTTAATATAAATTATTTTTCTAAAGAACTCTGTGATTCTTAATTTTTTATGTGCTAAATATAAAGACATTTGCAGAAGAATAAGTTATTTATTTTGTAAATCTTATGGAAGAAAAAGTATTATAAAAATCTCTAGAGAGAATACCGTACTCTAAATAGTTAAAAAAATTATCCAAATTGTAGCCTTATGTTTATTACCAGTAATCCAGTACAAATCTTTCACCCATTCAACCCTCCCCTCCCCTCCCCTAAAAACTTATTTGTTTGAGTTGTTGAAATTGAAAACTCAGCGAACTGTATACACAGATAGAAAGACAGTTTATTAATTAACGTTTTTGCAATCCACAGCACCCCTTTGTAAACAATATTCGATGTCAGAATGCAATGATCTGAAATTTTTTACTTTCCAATTTTGGCTTTTTGATGCAAAAGTATAATATTGGTAGATGTAGGGACTCTCGAAAATTTACAACGGTCCATGTGTAAATACAGTATTTGGCAAGAGTATTCCGACTCTTTAAAGCGTTTGTCCCTGAGACTTAGTCCTTGCAAAGGCAATTTTCAATTGAACTGACTTCTGGTCATATGGATAGGTAATTTGACAAACTATACTGTCGCTTCCGTGCCATGTTAGTCCTAAGGATGGAAAGAGATATTTATATTGACTTTAGGGGAATGGGGAAGCCATTGACACCGATCCAGTCTCCTAAATAGTCGCCAAGGTGGGGGTCAATGGCTTCCATTCCCCCCGCATTCCCATACAGTCTCTGTAAATGTCTCTTTACAACCATAGGACTGTCATGGCAGGGAAACGACATTATAGTTTTGCAACAGTATATTTGGGGTGGATGTATTACGGTTATTCGTGATATAACAAGAATCTTCAAGTGTCAGTTAACCGAGGAGTGACAGTGAATTCACAGAGATGCGTGACGTCCATACTTGCCCCATTGATTAAACCCTGTTTAGCATTAAAATTTCTGATCAACATGAAGGTAGCGTTTTGCTTCAAAATTAATTTATGCGCTGGTAATTCTGCTGGGTTTAAACTATTTCAGAGAACTTGAGGATACAATTGGCTATCAGTCTCCTCATCAACTTCACGGAATCACATCTACAGAAACTTAGCAATCTCCATCTACAATATCTTGCACAACGTGTTCATTGATTTTTGTGCAGTCTCAATTTTTCGGGCATTAATATGGCCAGTTTCATAAAGTCGTTGACATTGTTAGTTGATATGATATTGTTGGCATAATGTAATTTGCAATGTTTGATATTGTTTTAAATTTTCAACTTAAAATTTAAAATAACAGTGTGCTTTAAAGTAATATGAATATGCTATGCTAGAAGTAGGTAAAAAATCTTGTCCACTGATACCTTAATAATCGCTGTAGGCTTTGTAGTGTTAATGGAAAAAAGGAATGTTGGCAACAGAAATAATATACAGGACTAGCTGGAAGAAAATAGATTACATGTGAAAAGCTCACCTGAATTAAATGTGTAAGCCCAAGCAAATAATTGTCAAGATTTTATTACATTGAAAGTTGCTATGATTCTTTATATTTCTAATAAAAGATGTCTGGAATGAAATTTATAATAATTAGATAATTAATAATAAAAACAAATTTTTTAAAAGAGGTTTCTGTTAAATTATTAAAAAGGAGAAAATAGATTTTGTATCAAAATTATGGAGGCAAAAAAATCATAAAAGAAAGAGGCATTCATAGAAATAATCTAAATTTTTTTTTAAATTTTAGATTAATAATAGTTTGCTAATTAACTTACTTTAATATTCTCATATTTATAATATATTTTTAATTTTAAAAAAATTCTGAAATTTTGTTTATTATGATATCAATTTTGACCTAAGAATCCTGATCTTACAGTTTTCAGTGTCTCTTGCTCTTACGATTTTGCTTTACCACCATATTATAGATGATTTTTTTCTCTTCGGCGCAATAATAAAAGCGGGTTTTCAATGCCTTTTTTATTTTCGATTCTTTTGTATATTTCATAATTCAATTTTATGAATATTACAAAACCTTGGATTCAAATTTTTCACAAATACAATACCAGATACTCCCATATATGAAATCAAAATTGAATTAACCTTCAGAGGACCAAGTGGGGTCATTATGACCCCAACCAATTTCTGCCGAATATTTAATTTTTAAAAAATTGTAGTGTTTTCAGTATTTTTGTAGCTGAGTTTTATACTATTTTATTACAAATTCTGAAGTTATCTCTTCCCACCTGAAAAACATAAATACAAAAAAAAATTATACCTTCATATATTACAAGTTGTATGTCCTAGAACACTAGACAAAAAAATCTACCAAAAACTTTGGAAAGTGTATTGGATTTGTCTGCAAAAATCATGTTAGTACCATAACAACAATACGTCATGAATCAAAATGATTAATAAGTTCAAATGAACATTTTGTATTCGAATTCCTAATCCTAATGTGAATTAATCATCATTTTATGTATGAAGTATTTGCAACTACATCGCATTTTCTTTTTTTTTCTATGGCTGCAACTCTTATATATATTATTAAATGATTTTAAAATACAAGTTTTAGGTTTTATTTGATATGGTAAAAAATTACGTGTTTTTTTACAATGGGGTCAGTATATGGTCCCACATGGCCTTTCATATTTCAAATATCCACCTGGTCATCCGAAGGTTAAAAATAATCGACGAACTGATAATTAGTTTCTGAAAATATGATAATAATGTATTTTCATCGGTAGCAAAAACTGTGCAAAATTTCTAAACTCTTGTACTTTACAAAGTCAGCAAAAAAGTCAGTTACAAAATCACATCTTTAGAAAAATGAAACAAGTTGAATTAATAAAAGGCGTGTGATAAAATAGCATGTAAATGAATGTCAACGCTGATGAATTAATTTGAAGCAAAAGTAATTTTTAAATATATTTTTTTATGTTTCTATCTCCCTCTCTCTCTCTTTTTTTTTACAAATTTTCTGCCATTAACTTTTCTTTTGCTTTTGATACATTTTATTTTCATTAAGAAATTGGAATTATGAACACCCTGCTCCCTTCTCCCCTGTCTCAAGTATCTAGATTGAAGTTCATAACATCCGGTTACTTTACTTTAGTAAATATTTTTCTCTTCATTTATAAATAGAATTCCAATTATTTTCTTTAATCCTTTAACATAAACCCTTTCCTTGTAAAACTCGTTATTCTGTGTAACGCGGCCTTTCTTAGAAACCTAACAAAAGTATCGTCTAGGGGATCACCTGTAGGAGGAGTTGGGGTAGATTGATACGCGGAAACATTGATACAGTTCTTAAATTTTGATGACTGGAATGACTCAAGATGTTCACATACCCTCATATATATGCCAATGTAACCCTTAGCACAAGGTATATTTTTCGGCCATTTTAAGTCAAAAGTTAATTTACAAATGAATCAAGCCGGCTATCTTCTCATCTACGTAAATTTTACTCTAAGTAGGTGTTGTGTGATTTATTTCACTAGTTTCGTTCTCCTGCAGGGAATCTACTCCAAAGGAAGGAAAAACATTTATTTTTCTGAATTATATTAAGTTTTGAAGTTTTTTAGCGTTGATTTTGCGTCACCACTTGTTTTAATTTTTTAAAAAGTCTCTTGGGGCAGATTGATACAGTTGACTTCTTGAAACATTGATACTTATATATAACATCTGTGAGTATCGATGAGCCTTAACAGCAAGTACTTTGCAAAATCGTCTTCAGAAATGAAAAAATTTAAAAGTGAACTATCTAAGATAAACGCACAATTAAGTATTTGTTTTAAACAATGCACTTTGTTTGAATTTCAATGCAAAAATGAAAAGTATGTTGTAAATTAGGTTTAAAGTAATTTTTTAAAATTGGGAAAAAATGCACGGAAACTTAATTAATATCATCGAAAAGATAATTTTTTTCAGATGGTGTGAAAATTATTTTTGTGCTATATTATTATCGTAAGTCATCAAGGAAGAACGCGAAAATTTCCCTTAATTTTTAATCCATTAACATTTCAAAAAAGGCTTCGAGTCTGACATTCCCTCTCTACAAAGTATTTTTAGATACACACACATATTTGTAGATATACAGTAGAGTCTCCCTACAACGAATTTCTCCCTATAACGAAATTTTTAATAACATTTATGTTATTAAAATGTGTTAAATAACATTTAAAATATTCTCCATGTAACGAAGTGGTTGTCTCCCTATAACGAATTTTTTCAGACCTTTATCATTTCGAATTTTGTCATTTTTGAAGAAAGTTGCTAATTTCTGTGCAAACAAATCGCTCACACGTGCCTGTTTCTGGAACCACTCGCATTGTTCATTCCAGCGATAACACATATGTGAAGGGTAGTGCAGTTGTGGTGACCTGGGTTTCTGCAGAGGGAGCAACATTTCTACGGGTCAAGATTCCAAGAATCGGGGTGGAGTGGGTGGGGGTGGAAACAGCAGATAGATGTGACAATACCCATTTCATGTTTATCCGTACTAGTACATATTATTCTCTAAATTGGTGAATTGTCTTCAATTTTTTCACTTTCATTTATACAATAAAAATTAGCATAATTTTAACAAATTTATAATAAATATTACTTTATTTTTGATCGAAAGTCATAATTACATATTTTTGAACTTATCGCACACACTAAAAGGTTTGTAACATTTACTTAAATAACCGCAAAAATCTCTAATCTCCATATAACGAAATTTTCTCTATAGCGAATTTTTCACCTGGAACCAAGCGATTTCGTTATAGGGAGATTCCACTGTAAATTATTTTCTGAGGCATTCTTGTTTCAATTTTCCAGTCTCACTAAAAATGTTGAATTCTGATTAAAATAAAAGTTTGTTACTTTGTTACACTTTTAAACCTTGCTTTGGAATATAAAGTTTATTGATAAAACACCTTTTGTTTTGATCCCAGACCTATTAACCATCATTATTTTCGATATTTCCGTGTGTATCAATGTACCCCTAGAATGGGGAAGATTGATACAAATCCATTTTTAGGAAAAAGCTAAATAAATATTTTATTATTTCATTTATGAACAAAAGTCGACTGAAATCCTTTATTAGATTAACAAATGCAGAAATATAGTGTATTAGTTCTAATTATTTCCGTTGGTAAAAACATTTTTTAGCTTTCCAAAAAAAGTGTATCAATGTCCCCCATGTCCTCCCATATTAAAATCGCAGACAGGTCGATGTACATTATATGTTAATTTACACGCTTTCGTGTAAGTTGACATGTTGTCCTTGCACACCCTAAAAGTTTTTCTTCTTCTGCCATTAAGAAACCAGTTAAACGTGCTACAGCAATCATGCCCCTTTAAATGTCTATCATGTTTGTCATTGTAGATAGGGTCGGATTAAGCTCTGTAGGGGCCCTTAGACAATGCAAGTTCAGAGGACCCCCCCTGCCCCGTCCTAAAATCCAAAAACAGATTTTAAATTTATCTGTACATAAGCAACAAACATTAAAAAAAACTGAAGTAACAAAATACTTAATTGCAGGTCATTTTGAAGAGAGATAGTTTCAGTATCTAGCGTATAAAAAATTTAAAATTAAAAGCAATTTTACGCAAAGTAGTATAACAACATACAAAACATTTTAACGCATTCTGAATAAGCAGTCAACTAGGTGGAAAAATGGATCCCACTGACCTCCAAGCATATTTGAGAAACCCCCCAAACCCATCAAATGAGGTTTCAATCCCTCAAAGTTGCGGGGTCCCAAGGGAGTTGCATACTTTGCCTATATGATACTCCGGCCCTGATTGTTGAGTCTCTCAAAGAGAAGAAAAGACGCATGCAAGATACATATTGGCTATTTAGAGATTCATGCTTTTATTTTCATAACAAGGTAGCAGACATCTGTGACAGATGGCTCGTTTGTACTTCATGCATGAAATCAGACATACTTTTTTCAAAATTTTCCGATTATTTTGTATCTACATGCATTTCGTGTTCCTAGGACAAGGAAGAATATTATGTCGAACAGTTTCCGGAGAAGGTATTAAAAAAGCGTGCCAGTTCTAATTTTTAAAAGGAAACGTAAAACAAATGAATTTTAGTAAAATGATTAAATACTGAGACTAAATACTTTTCCACAATAATCACAAGTTATTTACTAGTTTTAACACCATGGTTAAAAGCAACGGCATTCAGATCGATCCCTATTCGCACAAAGATATCGTGCGAGATTTTACGATGTTTTGGTTGTTTTAAATTCTGTACAGTATCGTGTTGATATCGTAAAAATATTGCAGAGCACCTTGCGCTATTTGGGATCCGCGCCAAAAATTTATGAATTATTTACAGAATAATGCTGAAGAAAAATATTGATGTATATTTATATTCTGTCTTATTATCGAAATGCTATTTTTTCTAGTGCATTGCAGTTCTGAATAATAAACGATATTCTGCAGTATTGTTACGATATTGCAAAATATTTCGAATATTTTATAATCTCGTAAAATTATTGTTCTATATATTTGAGCTACTTGGATTGCGATGATAAGTTAGAGCTCATTAAGACACTGAAGAACATTTTAATTTCATGGAATGAAACTTCGTATACTAAAGAATTGAAAATAGTTCACAGAAACATGTTAAGTATTACATCATACTGCTCTTTGTCTCATAATTTTTAATTTCCAACGACATTTCATTCACATTTTTTATTGGATTCAATATGTTGTCATTATTAAATTTTTCATTTTATGACTGTATTATTTATTTAAGAATAAAAACAAGAATAAAGAATTTTCACACACATTACAAACCATTCTCGTTTTCCAAAATGCAAAATAAGAGCTCGTAATTGATTTTTTGTACATGTTTCTTCTTTGTTACTTGCCAAATGGGCCGAAACTATTCGAATAATGAAAGTGTTTAAGGCATATTCTCACCTACCTGGAAATCCATGATCATCAAAATTAGTTGGATAAGATATAATCAGAATTTTACTATTATTTATATTACAATATTTCTATCACTGTTTTTTAAATTGGTGTAGCAAAATTTATGAATCATACAAATCTTTGAATCAACTCAACATATTTCTTTATCTTTTTAAAATCTACATATTCATATGTATCTTCAGACGAACAGAAATGAAATATTTTACTATTATTGCTGAAAACGTTTCGCGAAACCGTAGACATTCTCGTACAGCTCGATAATTAAAGCACTTAGTCTAGTACCAGTGATAAACAAAAGATGGCGCCACGACTCCCAGGAGTCGAAATTTCGGAAACTGATTTAAAAAATATGTGTTGCAATTACTATTCACAAAATTATTCAAATATTCCGAAAAAATAAATAAAGAAAATTGGTTAAAATTGAAAATTTAAGATATTAAAATGTGAATTAAATGATTTAATGAAAATAAATGTTTTAATAATTTTTAGCAAATACTGTGTTAATAAAACATCAGAGAACTGAAAAGGCCTGCTGTGTTTATTTAAGTACACATTTTCGTCAAAAAAAAGTAGTTATAATCCGTATTATTAATACATTAAAATATACTTAGTACGTTGCTCTCGTTATAACGTCGTTTTGCGTTGGTCTCGATTTATTCTCAGGCATTTTAATGCTTAAATAAAAAATCTTTATGTGGTCGATAGAGTGTATTTTGTTCTGAAATTCCAAAACATCAATCTTTCTCTTTTTATGAGCTGAAATAAAAACAGTTGTATTACAATTGCCGCACAATGGAGGTAACCAAATGGCAGGTGTTTTTAAATAGGGAACCCGATGTCTTCTCTGTCTCATATGAAGTAGATAAATTTAATAATTATTCAAAGCACTAACAAACTTTTTGTAACAAAAACAAATGGCAAAACTCCAGTAACAAAGTTTTTAAAAAAAGGACATATTCTCTTCGCCACTATCTCGCACACAATATATTTTTCGCTTGTTCAACCTTACAGTATAAGAAAGTAATTCATATATATATTTTGGAAATATACCTCTTGCCTTCAATAGATATGATACAAAAGTTGACACAGACCTACATTGTTATGATAAAGAGATTATGGTAAATTTCTTCCATTTTAATCGTCGCTTTATTAGTTTATATTATTAGTACTTTAGACATTTCCTCCCCCCCCCAAGATGGGCAGAAAAAAACTTTTTTTAGAAATCTATTTTGGCATAGTGCGGAAAAGAAAGCAATAGATCTGTTAAAACCCTCCAAAAATTTCATCAATTTCGTTTAAGATTTAGCCATGCCCCTTTGGTATTGAAAAATTGAAAAAAGACAAAAATCTAATTTCTTGCAAAAAAATATATTTTGAAAATAATTTCGGAATTAGTTCTGGCATACAGTGGAAATGTTACCCAATGGATCAGTTAGAACTCTCAATTTTTTTTAAATTTCGCATAATATTCAGCTGCGACCCTCTGACATTAAAAAATTGAGAAAAAGAAGAAAAATTGGGTTTTTTGAAAGAAATATAATTTGAAAAGTAATTTTGAAATTAGTACTGGTATATAACGGAAATATTATGCAATGCATTAATTAGAATCCACCTAAAATTCAATCAATTTTACTCGATAGTTATTCGCTTATTTAAAAATATGCACGCACGCAAATAAAACCTATCCTATATATATAACCCATCCTTAACATCAGAAGCGCATCTAGCACTAATAAAGGAACCAGGTTGCAAGTAAACATATCATATATCATTAACTGCTGGTGAAAGTGCAAAAGAAATAGCCCAAGGTATTATCAAATTTACAAAAACGTATAATATGAGTTTGCAGAACCTATCGGATATCGGATGTGACGGAGCAAATGTGAATACGGGATGGAAAGAAAGAGTAATACGTTTGTTTGAGACATACATTGGAAGACTATTACAGTGGAATATATCTGTGCTACATACTAATGAGTTACCACCTCATTATGGAAATGGGCGGCTGCATAAAGGGACCATATTCATATTCTGGACGTTTCGAATTGCTTCTATAAGAATGTGAAAAAATCCAGTTGTCAAATTTGATCAAATTGATTGTACTCTTCAGCCTTTGGATCTGAAAGATATCAAAAAAGTAGGTACTGACCAACAATATTTATATTGCATCTGTCTTGCCATAAAAGATGGTAGTTGCTCTTCTAGCGTGTCTCATCACAGTAGCCCAGGTAAACTCAATCAAGGACGATGGCTGAACCCCGGAAACTGTTTGTTACGGTTATACATTGGCACTCCATGTCCATCACAGAATCTTATAATACTCGTGAAATATGTAATGCTGGTTTATGCTCCAATGTGGTTCGAGATAAAAATGAAATAGAATTGCCAGTAAGGTGCCCAACATTTCTGATTCAAGAAAAAATATGCTGGTATTAATTTCGTAAAAAAAATTGAATAAAAAGTTAAATTACGTAATAATTATAGAATTATTATTATTTATAGTACTATTTAATTAATCATTTAATGTCAATACTAATTTCGAAAAATAATTTTCATAGTACAGTTTTTAAAAAATCCGATATTTTATTTTCATTTTTCTCCAATTTTTCATGTCAAAGGGGCGCGGTTAAATATTGAGAGAAATTTATAAAATTTTTTGTGGGTTCAAACTGACCCATTATGTAATATTTTCATTGTAGGCCAGTAAAAATTTTGGAATTTTTTTCAAAATATATTTTTTCACAAAAAACGATTTTTCTCTTTTTTTTTCTGTTTTTCAATGTCAAAGGGGCGCGGCTAAATATTAAACGAAATTGATGAAATTTTTGGAGGGTTTTAACATATCTATTGCAAAACTTTTCCGCACTATGCCAAAATCGATTTCTGAAAAAAGATTTTTTCGGCCCACCCTAATGCACACGCATAGGAAGATCGGCAGAAAGTCAACCCATTGACAAAATGGTCTGAAATTTGATGCAGTCTACAATTTTGCAATAAAGAACATATAACAATTTTCATAACTCTGACTCGCCATTTTTTTTGAGTTATTGTATTCAGGTAAAATTAAAAAATGGTGGGGTTTTTCTTCCCGAAGTCACTGAGGTCCGAAACGCGGAGATTCATCAAAATCTCGAGACTGACTATTTGGACAATACATTCTCTATGTGCACTTTTTAAGCTGGACATTCACGGAGAGATCGTTCCACGCAATTTGGAGCGCACCTCTCCAAAACCCGTCGTCAATGCGAAACTCCGATGAGAATCGGCATAGTGCGGTCCAAAAGTTTGGATTTTCATCTTCGTTCATTACCCAATTAGATCGATGGGTCATAAAACTGAAATGTGACCTTGGAGAGGCTATCTCTCCAAAGTGAAAACCACAAAATGTAGACCGTGTGGAGGAGGAGTAAGGTTTTCTCTCGAAAGCGGACAGGGGTCCCGTTTCGGAAGCTGGAGAAGGAGGCGCAGTAACCTTAGGTTATCGAAGTAACCGGTAGTGTGGTTTGCATGGAACTTCCATGAATGACCCACCTAAACAGATGGGCTGAAAATCGGAACTGTGTGGAGTGCTACCACTCCATTTGACTTGGAGTGGTCCCACCGTGGATGTCTAGTTTATATTTGAAACTTCTCCAATATGGGGGGAAAACGAGTACTTGGATGAGAAGCCACCGGATAAGTAAGCGGGTTCTCGTTTCCGTAATGGGAATAGTAATAGTTTGGGGTTGAGTTACCTTCAGGACATATCTTATGCGGGAGGGACTGGACCATGGCCAGTGACGGGTATTAGTAACCCAATTTCAGTTCCCGATTGCAGTCGCAACCAGTGGCGTAGCGATCCGGGCACAAGGGGGTATAGATGCCCCGGGCGCCAGTTTTTTGGAGCGCCATGGAGTTAAAACTTTACAGTGCTTGTGCCATTTTTAAAGCAAGACTTGATGAATATAATAATAATACTTTATTTCGAGTGCCATTTACGCTTGCTAAACCACTGATGACGACTAGGGTAAAAAGAATCATATTGTTCCCTGGGCGTCACTTACCCTCGCTGAAACCACTGGTTATGGTGACATGGCATTAATGTGTTCATTTCACTTTTTCACGTCAGATACGATGAGGGGCAAGCTAAGTAACTGATGATAACCGGGGAGGGGGAAAATCATATTATGACCTGGGCGCCACTTACCCTTGCTACGTTACGGGTCGCCGACGACCTTCACTTAGTTAAGCCTGGAGGATGCTTAGGCAAGTCGGGGTGAAGGATCAGTTGTGGTGTGTGATTAGCTAAAAGAAAGTCGGCAGATTTTGAAACGAGGTCATCAAGGAAACGTAGATTTGTTTAACATTGATATCAAAGTTACGAAATTAGTGTTGCAAAACTGTATTAAGTTGTTTCTTGACTTTTACCTCCCAAGACAAAGGGAAGGGTGAATTGAGGACGAAGAAAGATGCTGGGGCAGCCCGCGCAAAAACACCTGCCAGAAGTGCAAAGACTGTACGAATTTGACCAGCTCGTCATATGTTATATGCACCCCTTTTTATTCTCCTCAATTATTAATTTACCATTAATGGATTAATGAGTCCAATGAGTTAAAGGAGGTTGGTTGTGTTTATGAATAAGGTTCTTATGTAAATTATTATAACAAATGATTATTTTATTTTAGCCCCATGCGGTAAGTAAATTTATTAATTTATTAGGTTAAGGCAGTTCTAGATATGCTCAAATTATTTTCAAAATTTTAGGCTCGGAGATTGTGGTCCGTAGAACCGTGCGCTTTGACATGCCCCTTCCCCCCTCATCACTGGTCATTGGTAAAAATATTTCAAAATGGATTCACGACCGAGCTTCTGAAAGCTACTTCTCGCTTATTCGAAAGTGTTTCTGGATGCTTCATATGAATGTGTAACGGGTTAAATCATTTATTCTATGTCAAAACCCAATCCGTGTTCTTTTGATATATAACTGACCAATAATTGGCCATATTTTCTCATTTTTGAAGTGATCTTTAATAGAATTTTAGCTATCTATGCATCTTAAAATAAAACTCATTCGACTAAATAAAGATTAGATAAAAGTAAAAAAAGATAAACGTTAAAGATGTTAAAAGAAAAGCTAAAAGTTCGACTGAATAATGATAAGATTTTAAAAAAAATGTCACAAACCTTAGGATTATAAAAAAATGCTAGACTGGAAAAAACTAAAGATTATCTTTCAGTTGGAGTATACGAAATGAAAGAGTCGCAATTAAGTCATCCGAGCTCCAAAATGTAATTAATTAAAGCCAGTTATGTGGCTGTGACATTTGAAAGAAACAAATGATTTATGACATTCCTATTATTTTATTAATCTCGTTCTGTTTTGAATATAAAAATAAAGCTCCAAAGTTTCTAAAAAATGAAAAATGAATTGAACATTCGATTATGAGAAAGCTGGCAACATTTCATATTTTTAAGAATTAAACTAAATTCGATACATATTTAATGTAATGAATAGAGTGTGAAAAGAAACAAATAATCTTAAAATTTCTTCAGCGAACACCGAGATATTTAATTGATGCAATACCACTTGAGTTAATCTTTACTTCACATCTTTGTATTAAGTTGTACGGTGGATATTTTGAATAATTTTTCAACTGTTATTACGTGGCGGGAACAGCTTAAGAGCTTAGATTCCACTCTTACATAACCAAATCAGAGAGAAGACGGCATGCATTGGTTCAACATAGATCGTTATCTCCAGGAGATACGGATCTCGAACTCTTGATCCTCCGATGCTGATGCAAGACATTGTTACTAAGCCATTGCGATGATTTATTTGAAGAGGAAAGGTTAATTTTAGTTTAAGTAACTTTAACGTGCCGTCTTGAAGCAACACGGCAGCTATTTTGGAATGGACTTCGTAATTTTTAACCAAGGTCAGACGACCCCTGATCCGGCAGATCCCACGCCAAGCTTCCGCACCATACCAGCTGAAGGACGTTTGGACCCCTACATATGATTTAGCGTGCAGCCACATATTCGGAGGATCTTCAGTGGAATTGGATTTCGAATCTGGAATCCTCCGGCCCCGAGACAGAAACCTTACCACTAGGTCATTGAACATGGAAGAAACAATTTTATATTGATGATAATAGTAATTTTTTTTATAGAGAATTTTAGAGAACTTCCGTTCAGTAGTTTTTAGAACCTATCAAAGTCACTACATTTCCTCTTATATGTACCATTTCCTCCTATAAATAAAATCTAACACAATGCCATGGATTTAGTAAAATCATCAAAAATGCCAATAGACTGGCAAAAAGTAATGGTATTACGACTCTTGTGGTTACTTTTGGATACAGCTTCCTTATAAATCTCTCTAATATATTTGTTGAAACCGAACATTACTCCTTCTTTAAACCTCTACCGTGAATACAATTCATTCAAAGTTATTTCTATCAGAAAAAAAGATTATGGATGTTTTCCTGATGTGGCAAATATAAATTTTGATGTGCATTCGTCATAATTAACAAGTAATATAGTCACTTTCTTTTAAAAGGAAGTATTAGATGGAGTATGCACATGTGCATTCCTCTTGCATGTGGAAGAAAAGTTTGCATTAAGAGTACGTACAGAACAAAACTAATCTCTCCAAACTAGTCCAGAAATCCCCTTCTCATCTCGAGAAAGCAGAATTTGCATATTGCCGTTAATTCTAATTTTGCCATGTTACAGAGTTCTGGCATGGCAGATTCTGACATACACACCATAATATAAACCAGTGTTCTGCTTTGCTTCGTGCAACCTGGCAACAAAGTTAACTAATTTTGTATTATTCATATTATATACATCTAAAGTGAAATAATTGGTATGTTTCTCATTAACTTATGCTATATACAGTTTAAAAATTCATTAACATTAGTAAAATTCGTCAAAATAGGGAAGAACAGATGCATGTAAGGAGGGTAAACTTTATAAAATTCTTTTTAGGTAACGATATATTTATTTGTTGCAGAGAACTAAGGTGTCTTCATTGATAATGAAGACAGGGAAATAGGAGGATTCTGAATATAGAAAAGTGATTGCATGAGAAAATTGATTTTATACGTAATGGACCATTCGTTGGATTGAATCTATTTAAATTCTGCTTTCTAGCGTTTTCCATACATCTGAAAAATTTCAGTCTTGTTTATCACTCATCCTATATTTATACATGACAAAACAGGAAGTCATCGTCTAATTTGACAGCGTAGAAAATCTAGCACTGTATCACGAAGCTCATGATAAACAACTATCAGCATAAAAGCACTACAGTTGGCAAGTCACCAGTGCAGCCACGGCAAGTGTAATTTTGAGATCTAACTCGAGTATGGAGAACACTTTAAAACAGGCATTACGCCCTCTCTTGAGCACGTACGCAAGTGATGTTTAGAAACTCCTGATTCCAGCTGAGTCGATAATTTTGACTCTGTCATTATACCTGGAAGTTATGTTCCTGGAGTAGAGACGGTCTATTATAGCTACTAAAGCTGCTGTTGCTTGTAACTATGCCATGTAGAGAGGGATAGATCTTTTCATGAAATATTCTATAGAAAGTGTGATACTAAAAATAAATTCGAGGCTTTAATAATTCAAAGAATATGCATTTCTCTAGCGAAAATTAAATTAAATATTTAAATACCACACTTCAGATATGTCGGTATAAATAAAGAATTTTTAGATAAATATGTTTTATAAATTATTTACATTTGATGCTGCAATATTACTTTTAAAATATATAATAAAACTTTTTGTGATAATTTTGTCTTACGACTTTCAGAGTCATCAAAACTGTTATCTAGGAACGATATTTTGCATATGAAAACAAGGCTGATAGGATATTTCTTTTAGAATGGATTTCGCACATCAGTAGCCCATAGGTACTAGTGAATAGAGTAAAATAATCATAATATTTTATAATATCGTTTATTCTTATTAGATATTTAATACGCCATTTTCTTGTTTGGATAAATTGCTTTTTTACATTTTAATAAATTCTTATCCCTTAATCTCCTTAGTTCTTAAAATAAAGAAATGGCAAAGTTCTTAATATGAGAGAAATGTGGTACTCTAAGAAATTAAAAATAAAGAAAGCGACCACTAGCCTTTAAGAACACCAACTAAAATCATTGCACACAAGAAAGATCATCCTTTCTTCCACTTGTCCTGAAAAGAGTCTCGGAAGAATGAGGCGAAGTGGAGTCTGTTTTAGTTAGGATGCATATGGAGTTCTCTTCTCTCTAGATTGCTTACGCTGGGAGCTATCAGAAAATAAAAAGAAAGAGAAATAAGCCATTCTTTCCCAGCCCTGTTTTCTTGTCTTGATTGGTTCATTCGGGCCATTTCTTTCAAGACCGTTCCTTAGGAATGAAATGTCCAGCGCCAGCTTTAATCTTTGCCTCTCCCTTTTGTTTCTCATCTGAGAATGGCCATTGCATTCCCAGAATGGCCTTTCAGAACGACAATGGGATAGATCAGAAAATGTCCTATATCCTAGATTCAGAATAAATAGGTTTTAAGGGCCTTTATATTCCAGATGATTAGTGACGTATATGGTGATTGTGTTGTTCGAGAGGATATGCATTCAACAGTTGAGCGGGTCATTCTTTTGATTATTTCTTTCATAAATAAACACTGGGAAAATATTTTAAAGTCGTCTGAGCGGCGGAGTCGGCATTTTCTGTCTTTCATGTTCAATTTAAAAGCAGATAATTCGTATTTACATGTATATTTTCTTTAATATGCATAGATAGAGTAGAATTGCTAAGATTTCCCAGATATGGTTAAATTCAAAATAGTTCGGTGATTCTCTTTTAAAAGCTAATTTTCTAAGCTGAAAGCTATAAACATTAAAACATTGAGCGTTTAGAGGGTTAAAGGCAGCAGGAAAATTTAATAAATGAAGCACTCTTGCAATTTATTGTAAACTTTCGTAAATTGCTTTTAATGAAGTAGGATGGAATTCATCAGCTATATAGATTTCTTTCAACAAAAGTTCACAAGTCATTACTTTCCTTAGAAAAATGAAAATCATTTTACTGTTTCTAAGTGTGCTAGGGCTCTTAAAATATTGATAAATAATATAGAAGCTGAGTTGCCCTTGCTCCATTTGAGGTGAACTTAACAAGTAAGTTGAATTTTATCTGCAGTCTTTTAGTGAAAAATGCTCACATAATTTGAATTTGACAGCCAAAATGATTATATAATAAAATACTCTTACTCAGATATTATACATCTTTGAATAAGTAATTGAATTTCTTTAAATATAATATACTTCATCTGGAATATGTAAATTCACTAAATATACGTTGCTTTCTTGTTTTATTTGTTGAGGGTATGAGCAAAATTCTGTACTCAGTGTTGGATGCAAGTTGGAGTAAATTCTATTTTTGCTTCAACCTTTTTTTAAAAAAATTAAAATCACAATCAAAATAGAGAACACTCAAAACTTAGTTGTCTCAAAAATTTCTATCAACAGAGAACTAATAAAAAATATTTAGCAAACTAATTTTCATTTCTAAAACCATCCTTACGAAATGAATCTTATGAAACAAACCGAAAGAAACCAATTTAAATGATAAATAAACAATTATTCTTCAAAAAGGCATACATTTTCTCAACTACTCCAAGAAATTACAAGGGAAGAACAGTCACTATCCTTCGAAAACACCGACTAAAATCATTGCACCCCAAAAAAGGATCATCCTCTTTTCCACTTGTCCTGAAAAGAGTCTCGGAAGAATGAGGCGAAGTGGAGTCTGTTTTAGTTAGGATGCATACCGAGTTTCCCTTCTCTCTAGATTGCTTACGCTGGGAGCTATCAGAAAATAAAAAGAAAGAGAAATAAGCCATTCTTTCCTAGCC
>BGPR01001777.1:0-19460 GCA_013235015.1 Araneus ventricosus
TTTTTTATTTATTATGTGAGAGTGGCGGAATATACGTACATCTCGTATGAAAGTTTCAAGTCGAAAGAGAGAAGAAAATCCCTCAGTTCTCTCAGATAAGGGATTGACATATAGACACGTGATCAAAGTGAAGGGAATATTATCTATTTTTAGTAAATTACGTAAGTGTTTTTGGGAAAAGTATGGCGCCAACAAGTCGCTGATTTCGCGATTTATGTTGGCGCATGGAAGCGATTAAGATATTCTTTTAGTAATAAATATGCCAAAACGCGAGATTTAATATACCTCCAGCGCGGGAAATAAAACGAAACTGGAGTGTAAGAAAAGTGACTTTGGAATACATTAATATTGTACTGAGATTTTAAAATATATAATATTAGAATTTAAAGTAAAATTAAGTGATATTATATACTAGGGGGCTCTGCCCCCTGCTCGCTAAAGCTCGCCAACCCCCAGAAGGATTGCGTTGCAATCCTCCCAGGTTTGCTACGCAAACCCTGCTCGCTTCGCTCGCTATAATGAAGACACTGTGTGTCCTAGAAGTTATTCTAAAATCTTCATATATATATATGAATCAGCTTTATTTTGCTTCTGATGCTTTAACTTAAATCAGCACAGAATAAAATTTTTTAGCCTCAAAAAATTTATTTGTCTTCAAATAAATCTTACAAAGTAAAGCTGATTTCCTTTTAATGCTTTCACCTTAATAACGAAGGAATAAAAATTTTTGGCCCTGAAAAGGGCCGTTTTTTATATAGTGAAAGCATCAAGAACCTCCCCCATAAACACAATTAAATATTTCACATTTTGGAGCTATCACAGAAACAGATTCAAAAGATCGTGCTCTATGAAAACATAAATTGTACGAAAGCAGGTATATACATATTCAATAAATTCCTATATATAAAATAATATACAACATTGAAGACTGTGCTCTACAAAAAAAATTGTATCAAAGCAGGTATATTCAATCCACTCAGATATAAAATAATATACAACATTGAAACAAATTAAAAATGTAATACAAAATACACTTGACAATCAATCACAGAAAACTTCCTCATAAACACAGTTAAATATTTCACATTTTGGAGCTACCACAGAAAGAGATTCAAAAGATCGTGCTCTACGAAAACATAAATTGTACGAAAGCAGGTATATACATATTCAATAAATTCCTATATATAAAATAATATACAACATTGAAGACTGTGCTCTACAAAAAAAATTGTATCAAAGCAGGTATGTTCAATCCACTCAGATATAAAATAATATACAACACTGAAACAAATTAAAAATGCAGTGCAAAAAAATACACTTGACAATCAGTCATAGAAAACTTCCTCATAAACACAGTTAAATATTTCAGATTTTGGAGCTACCACAGAAACATATTCAAAAGATCGTGCTCTACGAAAACATAAATTGTACGAAAGCAGGTATATACATATTCAATACATTCATATATAAAATAATATACAACATTGAAGACTGTGCTCTACAAAAAAAAATTGTATCAAAGCAGGTATGTTCAATCCACTCAGATATAAAATAATATACAACACTGAAACAAATTAAAAATGCAGTGCAAAAAAATACACTTGACAATCAATCACAGAAAACTTCCTCATAAACACAGTTAAATATTTCACATTTTGGAGCTACCACAGAAACAGATTCAAAAGATCGTGCTCTTGATAAGCCAACATAGAGTTGTCCATGACTAAAAACCGGCTCATTGAGCACCAAACATATCTTTTCAAAAGTTTGGCCTTGCGACTTATTAATTGTCATGGAAAAGGCTAAATGAATGGGAAATTGCATATGTTTAAATTTGAAAGGCATGTTAGTCTGAGATGGAATCAAAGGGATTCGGGGAATGAGAAACGTCTCTGTACCATCAATGGATTTTGCCTGAATAATGTTTTGCTGCAATTTTGTGATAATTAGGCGTGTACCATTGCATAATCCTTTAGAGGGAGCTAAATTTCTCAACAGCATTACAATGCAACCTATTTTCAACTTTAACTCATATGGAGGCAAACCAGTTGGTGTCAAAGAATTTAAAAATTCTTCAGGAAATGTCAATTGATCTTGAGGATCTTCACTCATGATCATATCAACTGCTTTATAAACAGTTTCATTTCCCGGCATAAATTCCAACACTTTATTGTTGATTTCCATGGATAGCTCATTATTAACAGTAAGGATAGCTCGACCTTTAAGCTCCTGTGGGGTCACACTGGAAAAATCTATATCACTGTACAATTGATGTATAGGGTCTTGTATTGAAGGGTAGCATTGCAAAGGCAACTGAATCGTTGAGCCACTTTTTTTCTCTCCAATGTCCAACAACCAAGCACCAAAATCCCTTTCAGATTCAAGGGCACGCATATTTTTTGTCAGATATAACTTATGAAATTTCAACCAAAGAGCGTGTTTTTTTAAGGAGCTGGCAACAGTTAATGTTCTTGAACCTCTTAAAATTACTGGAAGAACTTGGCGAAAATCTCCACCCAGTAGAATGACTTTGCCCCCAAACGGTTCTTTACATTTTGTGAGATCTTGTAAAAGTCTATCAACAGCTAAGAAAGCATGAACATGTGTCATGGGTGCTTCATCCCACACAATTAATTTTGTTTTCAGTAACATGTCAGCTTCTTTTGTATTAGGCTTCAAATTGCAAGTAGATGTTGCATTTAAATCAATTGGAATTTTAAAAACAGAATGGGCTGTTCTCCCCCCCCCTATTAATAGAGTTGCAGCAATACCTGTAGATGCAACAGGAATAACATCATCACCTCTACCACGTATTGTGTGAAGCAAAGTTGAATAAACAAAAGTTTTTCCTGTCCCAGCAGGACCATCTAAAAAATAACACTTGGGTGTATCTGCAGCGTTGTTGTACACTGCACTTAATAAGATTTCCACAACATTCCGCTGTTCACTATTTAACTGCATAGTATAACTATTAGCTTTAGCCTGCTCTTCCACAACATCAAAGTTCGCTCTCTCCAAAACACTTGCAGGCAAATCTACAGTTGGTAGATGCAGTTTTTGGAGACTTAAATTGTAGGATGTAAGCAGTTCCTCAATATCTGCAAGTGCATAGTGAGGTCCAGTCTGCTCAGAATAACGATGCACAAAGTCCTCACAAAGTGAAACTTGATGCTGCACCCATAAATCTGGAACATCTTCCACTTCTCCAAAGCCACAAATCATTGCGAACAGCATGCGCAACTGTCTCGGAGATTGAAATTGTGCAGCTTCATTCAAAGCATCATGCCACTGCTGGTCACCTCGAAGAAGTCCATACTCCTGACATGCTTGTTGAAATGTAATGCATCTTAATCCATTTATGGTCAAAATATCATCAAAACTAATGGCCCCAGACTTGCGCAGTAGTAGCATCCTCAAATAGTACCTCTCAGTATCCAGTATACTAACCACTGGCAGTCTCCCAATAACATTTTGTCCACCACGTTGTCGCTTCTTCCAATTTGTGGTACTCTTATCAAACACATAATATTGTGGAATATCTGAGTAAGAAATGTTGTGAGCTGAAGGATCATTTTTGTTTAGTTCAAACCATGATGTTAGTGTTGTTTTTCTTAAAGCAGCTCGTTCAATTGCTTGGGCTTTTTGACCGTCTTGGTACACAATCGGCTGTTGCTGTGGTAAATGCACAGCTAAGTGCACTACAGTGTGGGATTTATGCGACAAATTAAATTCATTTAAACGCCACATGGCTTCAGGTGCACTAACATACCTACCTTCAACAAAACTTAAAATTTCATCATGATCCAGAGCACCTTCTTTTTGTATTTTGACCGAGGCTGCATCATGTCCTTTGTATACATATTTATATAAGTATTTGACACTTTTAACTGAGGCACAAACTTCAACATTAATATGCGCATTAAATTTTTTAAGCAACCAAGGATTATAGGGGACAACCCATCTGTTATCGATGGAATATTTCCCTACCTGGACAGGTTCAGTGGCTCTTCTGCGATAAATAGGGTATCATTAACATTTTCCTCTGTATCATCCTTGAATTGTTTCGGAAAACTTTTGCAGCACTGTCCATCTCTCATGCATGGAGAATTTATATTTATAGTTCCACATGGGCCATGTACCATGCATTTTGTCACAATTTGGAAGAGTCTAAGATCAGTGCAAGGATCTGGAAGTTCTGTACTCACAAACTTGTCAATGTCATCTTTAGTGCGAATTTTGCTTTCTGAATCTAATATTAGAAGAATGTGGGCATGAGGCAAATCTCGCTTTTGGAACTCAATAACATAAATATAGGTCAAAACAGTTCCAAATATTCCATGCTTGCAAATACCTTCTAAAAGTTCTTTTAATTTCATACTAAATACACGTATAATAATATCAGGTCGGTCTTCAGGACGTTGTACTCCCTCCATGCAATTTAAAACTTCAAACCAAGATGGGTTGCAAGTAAAGGTCAGAAAGAGATCTGGTTTACCAAACTTGCGTACCATAGCCATTGCATCTTGATAATTCTGTTGCATATTATGTGGACTCCCGTTCAGTTCGCTTTTGTTCATTTCGGATAATATATCCGACAGCACGACTTAAATTCATTATTTTTACAAATTTCCAACTACTAAAAATAGTTTTCAATAAACGTGATCACGCGAAGCGTCTTCGGACTTTCCGCGGATGTAAACAAATCAAACGTGCGAGCTGTTGCCAAACGGTGATTAAGAAATTCGACCTTTTTTTGTCGCCACGTAAGAGAATTATATATATAGATATTATTGAAATTTGCAAAATATTGTGTCATCCACTGCTTTATTCATTTTTAAAACAGTGTTGTTTAAATGCAGATAACGTTAGAGAATACAAAATAATTCCAGGAACCCATATGTAAGATAATAAAGTAGTTTAAATGAGTTTACATCGGTATGTATCAGTGTATTCTCAGCACATTTAAATCCCGCCCAAGCCGTAGCCACATGGTATGCAGCACATATTGTTATCACAAAAACGTGTGCTAAGAAATTGGTTAGTACTGCATTATTCATTTTAAATGCGTTGATGTCTGAATTTCATTAACTTACCTTGCAACAGCGACCTCTCCCATATAACTCGATAACTTTCAGACATTAGGAGAACGCGAAGTGCATGCGCTACATCTGTTACGGAATCAGAGTAATATAGACACACATTAGAGTAACATAATTCCCATGTTATAGTAGTACATTCTTGCTTTCAGTGTTCCCTTTCCTTCAATGAGTGCACTTATTACTTAAAATTAATGATTAATCTACGCCAAATGGCATGGTGTAAAACATTTACAATGATGATCGTTAGATTAGTTTCGCTATATTAAAGTCCCACTTCGACGCGACACGAAGACTATCATACGACGGGCACCTGAACCAGCACCCCTTCACCAATCTTCCGCATCACACAAACGGGGCGACGTTTGACACTCGACGCCACATTCAGTGTGCATCAAGCCCACTTATGCGACGGTTCCACAATAGAATCAGGCTTCGAACCTGGAACCAGTGGCGGCTAGTGAGCTCGGAAACCAGAGAATACAATTTTAAAAGCAACTTATCTCCAAGTAGGCCAAATTTTTTAATTCCAAATCCAGATGCGAAATTTCCTGCTTTTCAAACAAAGTAAATATCTAGCATATGGCATTTTCTATTAGTTTTACTAACAAAAATTAAAGTGAAAGTTGATGTGACGATTCCTCTGACGAAAATCATAATAATAATAATAATCGGAGCTCCACATATACACTTCCCTCCTTGCCCAGTTCACTCGATAACACTCTTTCAAAAATGAATATCAAATAACTCATAAACAGAAATTTTTTTTAAAGCTAAAACATATTAAATACATTTTTTACTGAAATAATCTAAAAATTTGAAAGTTTTAGAATAGTATTATTTGCTTGAATCTATCGTCGCAACACGAACCGAAACTCATAGACAGCCAATGAGATTGCAACTTGTGTGAGCGTGAGGGAAAAAAAGAAAAATATAATAAAAAGAGCATCTTTCTTTCGTTCAGTTGGCTCCGTGTCAGCCAGAGCTGTGTTGACTTTCAGCCCATAGCCCGTCTAAGCTAAAGGAAGAAAGAGTTGCTTTTTCACTCCGGATTTTCTGCTCAGTGAACGGATTTCGGGGGCAGATTATTTTGCAGCTCAGACCTGCGTCTCTTTTTGTTTGGATTCATTTTATGCCTTTTTTTCAATTTTTATTACTTTTTTTGCATTTTTGTAAGTTATTGAACTCTAATAGAGGAAAAGTAAGCAAATAAGATTCAAAACGAAAAATACAAGTTTAAAAAATAATTTCAGGGGGTGCTGCAGGTCTGCAGCCCTAATGGACGAGCCGCCACTGCCTGGAACTCTCCGATCCCAAAGCCGAGACTTTACCACCCGGCCGACATTTGAACAGTATTATGATAGCTAAAACATGTTCGTTGCCTATTATTTAGTATATCAGCTATGCTGATGCTATTCGCACCCTTATAAATTCCATGATTCAAAATTTTCGCTTATATCCATTCATTTCACATTTTCTTTGAAACTGCACGGATGCTCTCCGCACCCTTAGAAATTCCATCATTAAAAATTTTCGCATATATCCTTTCATTTCACAATTTCATTGAAAGAAACAAACAACAAATAGATACGTAGTGGAAATTTTTTCACTGCCATAGCAAGTAACACATCCATGGAGCTAAGATTTCGCCCAAAGAGCTACTAAGAGATGGGGTCCTTTTTCTCCGCAGAAAAGAGCAGTAGCAACAGACAGAAGTGCTGCCTATCTGGAATCCATCAGCAGTAGCGAATCCGCTGCCGGGTCACCTACTTAAAATATAAAACTTCAAATAATGCCTTTCCATGGACTTTAGCAAGATATTGGAATTCAATAGCCGATATTCTTTACCCTTTCTCTCAGTTACGGTCATTAGTTACGAACATAACCGGGGGTGGAGAAAAGTGAAACTTTTCAAAAAGGGCCCCACGACATATTGCGGTTCACTTTCTTTATGACCTGTTTTTAGCGTTTAAGTGACTTTCAGTTTGATTTAAAGGATATAGCCTGTAGGGTGGAGTGTCGAAGATGTCTTGAAGGTTTCAAGCTATGGCCCTTCCTCTACGTATGCGATAACTTCAATTTTAGAACGCATGATAATTGTACCTACGGAGATAATGGTGATCCATTTTTTACGCTACAAAGTGACCAATAACACTTTCTTGGGATTTCAAAATGTAGCGCTGCAAAAATTTATAGTGACTGAAGAACAACCTCATCCATAATTTGCCAAAGGCAAGAGTTTGACTTCTAACGCTCTTCATGTGTGATGTGGACAATCCCTTAACAGAGAAACGCAAATGAATAAATAGAACCACATTCAGTAACTGGTTTAAGGACTGAATACTTCTGAGCTGAAATCTCATACAAGCCACCATGGTCCAGTTATGTTTATAGAATAAGTCAAAAAATGTTGACGAAATTTTTACATGTTGATGAACATGTTTTTATTATGTCCATTTTTACGGATATTGATCTATGACGATTGAAGAGTGAAAGAAACTTTAAATAAGTAATAGAAAAAATAAAGACTGTCTTTTTTCTTAATCTTCACAATAAAAAGGCAAGGAACAAATACTAAAGGACATATAGTCTTTATTAAAGGGACAATTATTAAAGAACATATAATCCACCTCTTAATTTTGATATTCTATGTGTTCGAATCCCATGAGTTATTTTGATATCCTATGTCCTTTTAGAAAGTACTAAGGGATATGCCAGAAAGAGATCATAGTATGGATACTCTGCTATATATTAGCATTTATTTCAGAAAACATTAATAAAATGTTACGTTCTGAGGTCTTTTCTCTAGTCTGAAGTAATTTTATATACCCTTATACTCTAATACACAGTTGATTTTAAGTGCATCTTACGCCAGTTATAACTAACCATACAATGCCCGAATTTTTCTTATCGTTCAACAAAAGCAGACTAAATCTATAGAAATACGGGTAAGGATTGTAGGAAAAATAATTAAAAGTTTAATTTTTGAATAATGTCAATTAATTGGAATTCATTAAATGCTTAATAATAAAGAATTTATTAAAGTATTAAATTATTAAATTAATTATTATTAATAATATTATAATTATATAATAATAAAATATATAATATATATTATAATAATATATAATATGATAATTATAATAACATTATTATTAATATTATAATTATTAGTTAATTATTTAAAGTATTAAATTATCAGTATTTATTAAAGTATTAAAATAAATTTAATAAAAAAATAATAACGTTTTTAAGAAACAAGCTGTTATTATTTTTAGTGAGAAGTAAAAAATGTTTTCTTTTTAAAATTAAATTTTGCTGGACAGGAAAAAATGAAAGCTGTGAGTCGCTGAATCGAAATAATTTAAATCAAATTCGTAACATATTGTAATTTCAATAAATATTTAAAAATTTTCTTTTAGATATTGCTCTCAGCTTAATTTCCTTACAGTATTATTTTCAGTGTCTAAGATTTTTCGAACTTTTTTACTTCCAATTTTTGGATAAAAAATAATTTTCTATTTTTTGGTACATTAATAAATTGAGTGTTTTTAAAATATTTCTTAAGCCCTTCTAATTTTTTTATTTGTTAACACTTTCTTTAATTCATTATTACAATTATTACGGATCTCTGCAATTAATTTTCCCTCAAATTCAATAGTAGATGGCGCATTTCATATAGAGTTAAAATTAATCGCTTGATTGATAATAACGTTCTGAAAACAAGTGCTTACAAAATATAAAAAATACAAAAACAAATGTTTTGGAAAAACGAAACTCATAAAATTTTAATCAATGTATGAAGAAACAAAATTTATTTGGAACTTTGAGCCTACGTTTTTATTAAGTTTAATAACATCAGATATTCTTCCCGAATTAGGATCAAAAATATATTTCTTTTAACCATCGAAATCAGAAGTTTGAAAATGTCATTAGAGATACAAATTTATCCACAACCACGAGAAATCAATTATTTATCACACATTATTTATTATCACATTATTTCCAATTTGTGATGAATCCTTACACATGCTCATGCATTATGATAAAATATCTGGTAATTTGAAAATGTGACTGATAAAAGCACTGATACTAGTAATTCTATGAGAAAGAGAGGAAGATATGAATAAAAGAGTTTTTTTTTATATTTTCATTATAGAATACCTTTCATCCTGGCTATTCTTACCCCCACTTAACTCGCATGTGTTGCAAAAATTAGATCCGTATTAATGACCTCAGAAGATGTTGATTTAAAGATTGCGCCAGCATATAACTGTCATTCTATTCGTCAGCTTTTACTGCGAATCCACATTTTCACCAATCCACGCCCCCGTTTCTACTAATTGCGACTAAACGCAATAGCGTAGATGATAATGTCTCGTCCTCTAAATGACATTATCCCCATTTTCTTCTTTCTCACACAAGGATAAAAGGATCTCTAGTTACGCTGCTGTATCCTGTATCGTAACGCTGCGTACTCTGCAAGAAGAGGAATTCGAAATATACTACTAGAAGATAATTAGAGTAAAACTTGTTGCTAATGTATCAATTGCTTTCCAATTTTGTTTAAAAATTCTTTTTTATTTTATTAATGCCACATTATCTATTTTAGCTTTGTTTAATGAAAAAAATCTAGTATTATTCTAAATGTAAATAATTAAATTCATTTTTCAATCTAAGAAATCTATCTAAGAATTTCAAATAATGTAAGCCGAATAACCCAAGAACCTAAATAATGTCTTTGCAAAAGTCCTGGATAACATTTAACACCCAGACCTACGAATTTATATAACATCCTAATTAGACGACACATTCTATTTCAGATATTTATTGTTATTTCAATCACATATGAGAATTTAAAAGACATCTGAGATACTTTAGTCTGTCTAAGTGATTATTGCTCTTTAAAATAGTTGCTACTTTCGCTTAGTTATTAACTTAATTATCAAAATTTATGTAATTGGATTAATGCATCATACACATCACTGCAGAAGATGGGGCTAAAGTTCCCGACACCGATTTATTTAAGCCAGTTACACTTCAACATAAAACAAAAGTGAAAGTTGCTTTTCTTTTGCTAATATACGGTCCCTCAATACTTTTATTCAGTTGAGTGTAATTTTCTTCTCTCAGCCCTAAAGGCTTTCATTGTCGATATACTGTCCATTTGTATTTATAGATTGTTAGATGCCTTTTGGCATGGAATGGATATATTGACAAAGAAACTGATAAAAAACATTTTCAATTTTTATAAACAGATTTAAAAGAAGAAAAGTGGTTTCGTAGCTCTTTAGATTCCTGTAACAATTCTTTTTGAAATCAAGTTACTGTTATGTATATATTTTTTCATGAATATTAATCAAATATTAATTTGAATCATCGCCAATAATAACCTTTGAAAAATCATTTATGACACAAAATAGTTATATACCAATAAATTGAATTGAAAGATTGTTTTCCTTTATTTAGAGATTTTCACTCAAAATATAAAAGAATGATCACTTACTTTTATGTATTATGAGTCGAAACCAGACTCCATATGAAATGCATCAATTTTATGTTCAAATAAGCAGTTTTCATGCGGCGTCTTATTCATTTATAAGTCCAAGCAAAATCGAAAGGACTGAGGAAAGACAAGATACCTCAATTCTCATTTGACATTTCTGAAACGATATTAAATACAAATGTAAGTTAAAGAAATTGGTGACATTAAGCACGAATGAAAGGTAAAAAAAATGAATGACATTAAACACATATATAATTCAGAAAATAATGATACTAAATACAAATGTAATTTTCAGTTAATGACTTCTAGAGAGGACCGAACAAAATTTTAATAAAACTTCTGAGATTGATAGTTAACAGTATTATTAAACCCTTTGATTAAAATAATAAACGATACATAAAGGAGGTAGTGCACTGAAATAATTCTTTTTTGTTAAACAGACCATTCATAATTTATTACAGAATCCATTTTAGAAATGTATTTTCGGAACTAGAACTTAGCTGGTAATTTGTTGTATAAATGTGTTGGGACAGCACGTGTACCGTATATATGAAAAGGGTAAAGTATGTTTCATTTTGCCTATATATCTATCTGAAATAATTTAATCCCTATCTATCTGAAATAATTTAAAATAGGTAACAATTTAATAAAATATATGAAAATGCTTCAAATGCTATATTAGTTATCTTAAGCTACCTATTGCAATTGCAAGTAAAAACGATATAAAGAAATCAATACGGTAATTTTACTATGTATTAAATTTAATCTTTCCCGACCTTTCAACTTTCTCATATAAGAATATAGAAAGAGAAACTGTTTTAATCAGCAAAAAATTCGATCTCGGAATTTTGATGAATCTTCAGGTTTCAGACCTCTTCGTGACCGAGGTGACCGAGTTCTTCTAGTTATATTAAAATAGGCAAAGTTTACTAACGTATTGCTTTTGTATTAACGACACTGTAAAATGTTAGCGATCTATACTAATAATAAAGGAGAATGTGTGCGTGTGTGTTGGCTCTCTACAGGGCAGACCTCTGAACCTAGAGCTACGAAATTTGGTAAAAATATACCTTAGAAGGTGGGAATGTGCACCTCGGAGCCCTTTTTTGAAATTTTAATTAATTAAAAACTAAGCAAAATTTTGGAGTTTCCCTCAATTACTTCCGAAAATATTACAACACATTTTTACTCCATCTAAAAGTGCAAAACATTATCTTTTCGATGATATCAATTAGGTTGCCGTACAATTTTGTCTCCACTTTTAATAAATTAAAAAAATATATTTTTTGACATAATTTGCAACAATACTTTGTACTGCAATGCAATTCAAACTGTTTTCATTGTTTAAACAAATATTTATTTCCATGTTTCTCTTCCTTTTCGGAAAGTTAAGATAAATAGCTTAATGTTTTAATCAGCATATTTTCACTCAGTTAACATGCTGCTGGACGTAAAATATGCCGCGACATTTTAAAGTGAAAAAAAAATGCATATTTTGCAAGGGGAATAAGAGAGTGAAGTTGATGCCGGCAATGTACAATTGGATGTTACTTGATACAGACAGTCACTTGACTCCATTAGGGACGTTGATGCAGACAACGAAAGAAACAAGTGCAAGGCTACAGAAAGAACATGGGTTAAATGTCTATCACAATTTGAAATTTAAAATGACTTTGTTAAGGGAACCATGAGTAGCAAATTATACGAAAGAGATTCAAAGAAATTATATTCCTGGCAAACAAGCTGGTCGCCGAAGGCGGCTAGTAAATAAATAATGCAAGGAAACAGTTAGAAATATATTTCCTTGCGGTTAGCGTCTAAATTAAAAGTTATAGTCAATTTTGAGCTCACTTGAGGCACGCGCTACGACTATTTTTTTGTGTCACTTTAACTGATCCTTACCAGGTAAGGTGAAAATGATACAGATATAACATGCCACTCTCAATACAAACGTTTAAAACGTATTCCAATTTGGGAGCATAACTTATCGAGTCAATAAAAAATAAAATGAAATAAAAAAAATCGTCATCGTATTTCATTTCTCCTTCTGGTCTTACAATTCCGAAAAATAGTTCCAAGGAATCAATTTAACCAGGAAAAGCTATAAAAGCGAAAATTTACCCAACTGTAACTGTCCCTCGTTAATATCGAAAACCATTTTCAACGTCAGAAATCACTTCCGATTTCGAAGCGTAAATTACACTCACGTGAATCGGCTCCACCAATGGGAGGCCGCTATTTATTATTTACTTTTCACTTTTGTCGTTAAGAAAAGCGATGTTGTCCCCTCCCTTGACTTTTGCATTGTTTACTTTTACATTCACGGCCGACTGCTTTATTGGAATATGGGGAGTTTTTATTTATAATCTTTGACCGTAAGGAAATGGCACCTCGTTACGGCGCCGGGTGGATTATTTTAAAGCGCCGTTGGAGGAACTTTTCCGCACTGCAAGAACGCTTTCCATGAATACGTCTAGTTGGGAGAAAGTATTTAAAAAGGGAATTAAGGGGGAAAACTTAGGGGAAAAAAAGGGATTTTAATTACGAGAAAGAAGAAATGGTCTTTATTTGCAACTGGTTTAAATAAAGATAGTTAAGAAGTTTCAATAATTACGTGCAAGCTTTACATCAAAATAAAGTACGGGGCAGATTCGTTTTGAACTTGGATTTCTTTAAACACGATTGAGATAAGGTAGATATATAGTGTGTTATATATGATTTTTATTTATAATCTTTGACCTAGAAAATGGCACCTCTATATTACGCGGGGTGGGTTATTTTAAAATGCCTTTGGAGGAACTTTTCCGCAGTGCAAGAACGCTTTCAATGAGTACATCTAATTGGGGGAAAATGTGTGAGAAAGGGAATTAAGGGGGAAAACATGGTGAGAAGAAGAATTTTAATTACAAGAGAAAATAAATCATCTATATTAGTAGCTGGTTTAAGTAAAAGATAGTTAAGAAGCTTCTGTTATTAATAATGTAATAATAACTTCCATGTTTTACATCGAAATGAAGAACCGGAAAGATTTGTTTTGAATTTGGATTATTTAAAACAAGATTGAAATAAGATAGATATATAAGGTGTTACTTATAAATACATAAAAATGAGTCGTAATTTAAATAATTTTAACTTCTAGCGATGGAATATTTTCAATAAGAAGGAAAGGAACTCTGTTGAAAATAAGTAACGGCTTAATTTTTTTTAAATAACAGACTGGAACCAAAGGCTGGCGCCTCCATTATTTTTGAAAATCGCAAATGAGTATTTTTTTTAAAATAAATAATAGTTGTAAATGTTTATAATGTTTTAAACCCAAGGGTCGGTGTATCAGTTATTAATAAAAAACGGAAACGAAAAATTAGTTGAAAACAAATAAAGGTAATAGAAAACTCTACTAATAACGGGTTGAATGTAAGGGTCGGTGTTACTTAGATTTTTAAAAAAAGCAAGCGAAAGACCTATTGGAACTAGCTAACGGTTATGAAAATTCCTAATTATAATGGTTTCTATCCAAGGGTCTGTGTTTTAAATTTGTTTGAGGTTTTTTAAAATTAATTTGAAGGATTTAATCGAGCGAAAGTCAATTGAAAAAAAATTCTCAAATTTCTTTTTTTAGATGATTTTTAAGACGCGTTGTTTTGCTTTGATAAATTTTTACGTTTTTTCTTACTGATAGAATCATAATTCTTGTTTCTTTCGGCAGAACTGTTTCATTTAGAGCTTCCAGTGACATGATTTACAGCATGTAAAGTAAACAAAAAAGAAGCGATTAAAAATAAACAATATAAAGAAACAAAAATTATGATTCTATCAGTAAGAAAAAACTTAAAAATTTATCAAAGCAAAATAATACAACGAATAATCGTGAAAATAAATAAAATGACTTGAATGAAAGTTAAATTATGCCTAGTAGTTTTACTTGTTTACTTTTCTTTTATTTTTTCCTCCCGCATGAAATAAAAATTATGAAAAGAAAATGTTAATTTAAGTTATTCATAAAATAATCTCCTTTGATTTTTCTAAATGTTATACATCTTTGCTCGAATTATATTCTAATAACAAGCAACTTTTCTGAGAAAAGATAAAATCTTATTTATATAATCATTTATTTAAAAGCATGGTTTTCTCAGAATCGATGCAATTAATATTTTAGCATAGTATTTATAATACATGTAAGAAACTTTTTAACATATAATAAATAAATAAAAGGGAAACAAAATTATTATTCATATAAAATAATAATGTATATTCTCCGGCTTATATTTCTGATAGAATGGAAAGACTCAGTCATACTTCAGCCAATTTAGCTAATAACAGTTACTAAAACAAATAATTAAAAGATAAGGCCCAAATTTTTAGGAGATTTTGATGCATACATAAAGATTGTTATAATGCTTTGAAAATACACATTTTCTTTACAGAGGCAACGTTATTTGGACAAGATTAAAATAATTGGTTTAAAATAGCTACTTCTTTACAGAAGAATTCTATTTATCAAAAGTTCAAAAAAAAAATTAAAGAGAAATTCGTAAATTACAACGATTCTTATTCTTAGAAACGCAGATTAATAACAGCTTCACAAAATATTTATTTAATTAATTGGATGCATATGCTTTAATGTAAAATAAAAACGCCGTAATTCTAATTTTGAACTTTTTCAATGAAAGCCTTACCATTCGAATTAAATCTTTCTTTGAAACGGCAGTGGAGAAATGCAAATACATTATCGAAATTTTCATGCATATTAATAAATCATTTCCCTAAAGAATAATGCAGTTCTTTTATCCAAAATGAATAGAATAAATGTTAACTTTTGAAATAGGATGATAGTAGGAATAAAATAAAACATTTAATCGATTGTGCGAACAAAGCAGTGATAAATATTTAAATTTTGTAATTTCGATAGATAAACATATTTTTTGGAAAATATCTGTATTTCGACGAATATTGGAATGAAGTTGAAAATGAAAATTGCATTAACCTTGTTCGTTTCATATATAAGATGCATAGAAATAATGGAAAACGCGTTACTTGAGAAATTCTACTCTTTGCAAACGATATATAATATTTTATCAATTTGGTTCTACTTTCAAAAATTTTTAGAATATGCAAAGCAACGAACAATTTCATAAACTTAAGAAAAAATTCATTATTTTGTATTAAAGTCTGGTTAAATTATATGGACGAGCTTTCTGTTTTGTTTAATTTGGATTCACAGACCGTTTTCCGGTAACCCTCCGATATAAGCAATCACCAAACACATTTGGATACTGTATAAAGCGCAAATTCGAGCCAGTTCTTTCTTTAGCACACAAATTCAATTGGATTCTGTGTTTTTTGTTGTTTGTTTAATTTTTAAAAATTTAAAACGGCTAAATTCCAAATGGAACGATTATAATGATTTAAATCGTTTGATTAAAAACAACCACCAGTGATTATCTAAATTGTTTGGTGGAAACTTTAACCGCCAAACAAATCTCTGAAGTCACCAAAAAGAGCGATAGCCTTTCTACAAAATGAGGCTGTTCTTTTAAGTAATCATTTAGAGCTACAGTAATAGGAACATCAAATTTAATATTTTTAAAGTATCCTTAAGCCATAACATTAAAAATCTCTTCTTTAACGAAGCATTACACTGGACTTATTACTGGAGCATTGCACTGATTGATGAAGCATTACACAGTTCTACATTACCCCAAATAAATAAAACAAAAAAACTCGTCATTAGATATTTTTAAAGACTTAGGGACTTGTCTTCATGATAACAGTTGACCATGTCTGCAAAATATTCAGTTAATCTTGCATTAGCTGCATGGTAGAAATCTAAGAAGATACCATAATTTAAAGCATTCAGATGTTCCTGGTTAGGTGGAACAGTCCCGAATTTTGACTGCCGGGTCCAGAATAAAAAACTATCCCGGATTTGTCTCAAATTTGAATTAAATAAAAATAAGGGGATAAAACAAGGGGATTGTTTCAGTTAATCCGGGTCGGCGTTTTTTCTTTACCAGTCACTTTAATATTAGCATGAGCTTAGGTATAACGAAAATCAATATTCAAAGGGATTGCACAATTATAATAGGGAGTTACAATAATATTAACTAAAATAAGAAAATTATGCTGTTTTCTGTATATATTCTAAGTGTAATGGAAAAGAGTACTGGGAATAAATAAGAAGATATTTTTCTTCACCTACATTTAGTAAATATTTTAATATAATTTTGTTTTGTAAGTTAAAGTGATGGACAATAAGGTGGATCGAAAAGTATAGGAATAATTTTTTTTGGGGGGAAATTACTTTTGTTGTAAGGTGGGAAATTGTGTCTTAACTATATTAGTTTATATAATCATTTATCCAATCATTTTATCCACACTTTGAATTTTCGATCCACCCTAATGGAGAATGCGGAATATACTATTAAAAATTGGACAAGCATGGGACAGCAGTTTTAGTCGAACCAACAGTACAAAATCCTGAGTGTCTGGCCACATCAAATACGACTCTAAACATAGGGGAAATTCTTGGGAAAAAGAAAAAAATTAAAAATAAAAGCTATGCACTTGAATTGCGAATAATCATATGTCAAACGCATTGTAAAATAGAGGCTATATGTAGAAATCGTACACAATCTAATATTTCTGAGCCTTGTACACTTTAGTTATTTTCAATATCATTTACTTAACTCAATATTCGAATTAACAATTCTGTATAATTTTGATTATAATCATAGAAGTAAATAAAAAAGATTTATTTCCCATATAAAATTCAATGATTCAAAGTCTTCTGAAAAAAGGGAATATATTTAATTTATTGGTTAATAATTTTTAATTTATCATTATTTTTTCCAAAATGTTGTGTATGTTGTTGTGATTGTATGTATTAATGTATGTTGCGATTATCATAAATTTTATAACCTGTTAGAATTGTAAAAATATATTTTGTATTTGTGTCATTAAATTGCTTGGGGTGTGCTGACACCCCATGCGCGTTCTCCTGTTACATCTTATAGCGCGCGCCCTCCCTGACAAACAGGAACATCTTATTCTTATTCGGTAAAAATATGGGCATTATGTTCAATCCGGCCATCTGATCTCTGCTGGAAAAAATGCGGAAAGGTATCTATTTCTCTTCCAGGAGCTAACAGCAACATGATGTACAGATTCTGGCTGTCTAATATCTTATTCTACGACTCTCGTTGTGGTAAGACCCTATGTGCTAAATATTTTTCATCTCTACTAATAATAAAGGAGAATGTGTGTGTATCTGCGTGTCGGCGCTCTGCAGGCACACCGCTCTAGCTAGAGCTACGAAATTTGGGACAAACATACTTTGGAGGGTGGGAATTTGCACCTCGGAGTACTTTTTTGAAATTTTAATCAATTAAAAATTAGACGAAATTTCGGCGTTTATCCTTAATAATTCTTAAAAATATTAGAGCACAAAAATTATTTTTACACCACCTGGAAGTGCAAAGAATTATCTTTTCAATGATATCAATTAAGTTGTAGTAAGAGTTTTCCTCTAATTTTCGTAATTTTTTTAATTTTTTTGGCATAATTCACAACAACACTTTTCATTGTTGTAACTCAATTCAAACCGTTTTTATTGTTTAAACAAATATTTATTTGCGTGCTTCTCTTCCATTGTTGAAAGCTAAGGCAATATTTTTTTATGCTTAATGGCTTGTTTTAATCAGCATATTTCCATTCAGCTAACAAGCTGCTGGAAGTAAAATGTGCGGCACCATTTTAAAGTTAAAATCTAATGCATATTTTCAAGATGAATAAGAGAGTGAAGATGATGCAATTGTATGATACATGATACAGATAGTTACTGGACTCCATTAAGGATGTTCATGCAGACAACGAACAGAATAGGTGAAAGGCTACTGAAAGAACCTGAGTTAAATGTCTATCACGATTTGGAATTTAAAATTACTTTGTTAAGGGAAACATAAATATCAAACTATACAAAAGAGATTCAATTGAAATTATATTCCCGGCGAACAAGCTGGTTGTCGAATATAATAAACTAGCAGTACGCGCACGGCGATGCCCGTGGAATCAGGACTTCAACAAAATAAAAAAAAGCCCACATACAATTGCATAAATGAAAGTTTTAAAAACTAAATCAAAACAGAAATATATATATATTATTGAGTTGGTCCGCCTCCTTTTCCTCTCGACCGAGTACCGTTAAATCCAAATAATGTTAAAAAATTACAATGTGATATTTATTACACCGCGAGCAAAGTATGAAAGCCAAAGAAATAAGTTAAGATACGCTTAAAAATAATAATCGAAGTCATGGAGTAAATACATCATCTCCTAGCAGAACGCGAAAGTAATGACGTCACCCTGGCCCTTCAGCCAATGAAATTGCCCGCAACGTTCCGGAGACTGTCGTGGGCGGAAGCTTCGCTAGAGGAAACATATCGTTCAACTATCAGGAAAAAATTAATTTTAAAAAAACTAAAAAAGATATTTTAACCATTCTCGTTTTAAATCCGACAGAACCGTTGCAGTTATAAGCTGAAAAAAATTGAAAATAATAGTGTTATTAGAAAGTCGGATGCAACAAATTTAAAAACAGAACCAACATTTAGGTGCAAAACTGACTGATTTTTAAAAAATTCTCAAAATTCAGTAATTTAAGATAGAAATTCAAAACTAACTTCATTAGAACGGAAATCGCGTGCTCTTTCCGATGGTCTATCTATTTTTGTCGTACAATTATTTGAAACCATTCTAATGAGAAATTAGTGCGAAAAATCAACCAAAACAACACAAAACATTAAATAAAAAAAATTCTAGATTAAAATTTAAAATTTCGGCTTCGAGGTGCATTCAGTCAC
>BGPR01001777.1:29460-79065 GCA_013235015.1 Araneus ventricosus
GCAAGTAGATAGCATCATGCTTATGTTGCTTCAATAAATAACCGAAGTGAAATATCCCGCTGTCATCTCTCTTAGTTTACGACGTTCATTAGACGGTGCTCCAGCTTGATTGAAAATGCAGTCGTTCGTGCAATGACGAAGTGCCAAATATGTCACCACGAGAGCTCCTGCTGAAATGAGAACGAGCGTGTCACAAGAACCGGATCATAGATTTAAATTAGTAATTCAATAAATAAAGGATATTTAATATGATATATAGATTTAAAGACGCAATCGATTCCGATTAAGCAAATAACTTTGGCCCCAGATTAGTAGTATATTTAGTAATTTTAAGTGGCAGTGCCCGCCTGTATTTATAGATCAGTATTCATTGCTTTGCAAAACGTCTGCTTGAATTAATGACTCATAGTTGCCAAATAACAAAGTTAACGACTAGTGTATTCTCTCATAAATAAGATTATTTAGATGATTATACTAAAAATAACAAAAAAAGTAAAAATGGAGGGTAATTCAATAGAAAACAGCGAACATTATGCAAACATATAAAGCTAACACAACAGAAACTAATAATCCTAATTAAATAGTAACAGATAAATACAGTACCATTAAGAATTAACTTTGCTAGTAATATATATAATGCTTCATAAATAACAATAATAAATAAAAAAAAATTGTGGAATTTGGCAAACTATTTTACCAAACTCATATTGCATGCTTACTCGCACTATCTTTCTAAGAACAGAGAAATAAAATTGATTTCCTACTAATTCGTGGTGCATTATCATACGAACTTGAACATATGCGACGCACCATAACTAATATTTCCTGGAATTTATGATGACTTCATACTTCACTCGAGAACGAGATCCCGCCACTGCAGAGAGAGAAAAACCTCCCTCCTGTTAAACAGTTGAGAGCCAAACATCGCCCATGTAGGGTATGCCCAACAATCGAGAGGGTAATTTTTTAAAAGAATATGAGTCAAATCGAATCCAGGTAAGTGAACACAAGGACATTGGGATTCAGAACCAAAGGTCTTCACCAGAATATTTTGATAGCAAATTGGTTGAAACCAATGAAAAGTCAAACAAGAATATCACGTCTGATAACTGGCTCATCAGCTGTCGCTCCAACTTGCAGCTGGCCAAATGGGGGCGCAATTGTTACCGAAACTTAAATTTGCGTGTAAGAACGTGATTTATGCAAAGTATGCGAGCATTTAAATAAATAAATATTGTTTATGTTTATTGTCTGTGTTTATAAAATATGCTGGCTCTTTCAAAATGGACGAATCTGAGAGAAGGAGTCAAATTGACTCCATGTTTCTACTGAAATGTTGACTGCAATGACGTTCACATTTTAATTTTAAACCTTATCTTTTTGTGAGGCATAACAATTATTTATTGCCTTACAAAAACATTTTATCCAAGATGCACACCTTAAATATCTTTCATAAACCTCACCATTAAAAGGCAATGATGACGTAAAATCAAGAAGAAAAAACAAACTCTTTCTCGAAACAACCCGCAAGACATTGCAAATTACCACCCATAACCAACCGATAAAGCTTGCGGAGAATCTGCCACTCCAAAACTCTTATTAGTACTTAAACTGTCCATCATCCAAAGTTTGTAAAATACTCAGCCGTCCCCCCGGGTTGCTAGGCCTCAACGCTTAGTCGAGCATGAAGCGACAGGCTGGATATTTACTAAGTCGAGGAGGTGTTGCGGAGTTTTTACCTCTCGGTTATTTGAGAAAAGGGTTGTTATCGTTAGGAGGGATTAAAGTTTTATGAGCTTCTTGAGGGGAAGAAGTCACAGCAGTGATTAGAAGTATCGGTGGTGCCAGAAGGCGATGGTAAAGGTGGATTATTGCCATGGAAAGAAAGGATTGGGGAGCCCAACTTGTTTCTGGGTCAGATGATATTAATAGAGGAAAGGACTGTTTCTACGAAGAAAAGAGTCTATCAAGACAGATTGTTTGGGTAAAGGGCTTTGTTTGGGTTGGGGCATAATTGGCTTGTTGGTGAAAGTATGGTGTGCGTTGGAAGAGATTTAAATAATAATAAGCAAATGGTATGAACTTTCACTACGTTAAATAAAATATCATTGCTCCGTTTTCACTTATAAATTGGCAATATTGTAATTCATATTAATTGGTAAAATTGGTAATTCGTATTAAAATCAGGATTGGCTAGATTCAATTTTAAAAAAAACTAGGATCTGAAGAATAATCCATCTAGATTGTGAGTTTTTTAAGTTCTCATTTCTATGTACCAGAGGTAGGGAGAATGCTGTCTTTCTGAGATTCTTATGCGGCCTTACCAGTAATTTACAATTCGCATTGAAATACATTGAAATAATATATTTGTCTGAAATATGATAATAATAATTTCAGAACAATACCTTTAAGATTCTGCTAGCGCGGCCTTTTGCCCGACTACCGAAATTCAGTGCAAAAAGTTTCCCCACCCCTGCACTATATACACGCGAATAGACAGATCAGCAAACAGTTAACACATTGACGGATTTTTACAAAATTTGCAGTGGTAACCAAAGCATATGCCGAATTTCAACTAGCTAGCTTGTTCTCGTATTCACATACACAAGAACGAGCAGACAGGTAGATAGCCAGTCTATCTTGTGATGGATTAAGTCCCAAATGAGACACATATCTACAATTAAGTCTACATATAACAAACTTCATCTATCTAGATCGTTTTATTTTTGAGTTATAGTATTTACATTCACATACGGACGGACAGATAGATAGACCTCCTGTAGACGGATTTCGTCCAAATTTCTATGGTAATCGACAATGTTTGTGTGAAGACCGCACCCCCAACTCCATCTGTTAATCTCGTAGCCTTTTTTAATTATCGAATTATTGGACAGCTTTACCGACAGACATAACTCGAGGAAAGGATTTTTAGCACTTCTGGAGGTGTCAAAAGCGAAGATTCATCAAAATCTCGATGTCGCATTTTATATCGATTGCAGTACTTACATTTTGCATGTTTTGTTTACCAGAATGTAAAAAAAAAAGACATATGAAATATAACGAAAATAAATTGATAACCAGCGGGAGTGATATCCCCAAAACTTTCTCGCATACGAATAACACGGGTAGGGAGGGGGAAATACACCGCGCGCCGGAAAATGTGCGGTATTCCCTAAGGTGGGGAAAACACAGCTCCAGCGTTCGCAGCTTTTTTTTGCGTAAAATGGAGGGAAAAAAACCGAATAGATAAATTTCAACGCCTTTTTTTAACCGATTTAAATGAAAATTTGAGACAAATCTACAATTAGGGTTTCAAGACCATACGAGATTTCATTTATCTAGCTAATTTTTTAAGAAGTTACGGCGTTCAAAAGTATGCGATTATACAGACCGACAGACGGTCAGCCCTTCGACGGATTTGACCCAAAATTTTATACGGACCTACATTTCTGATGAAAAAACTGTGCACCAAATTTTATCCATCTAGCTATTTAAGGTGTTGAGTTATAAAGTTCACATGAACGCGGACAGACTTTCCGTTGATGGATTTGTCCAAAATTTCTTAGAAACCTACAAATTATGTGTAAAGATCACATACCGTATTTCATCCTCGTAGCTCTAATAGTTTTCGAGTTATTATGTTCAAAGACAGACATAATTCCAAAATTGTGCTTTTCAGACTCAGGAAGGTCTAAAACGTGCAGATTCGTCAAAATCTCGAGTTCGAATTTTTGACGATTCTCTTTGTATACTTCGTATACGATAAGGTAAAAAAAGGATTAAACTTTCCACTGCAGCCTTATGCTTGACATCTACATCTTTCCATCAACCATCGAACTTACCGGTTCCCTAACTTCTTCGTAATGCGATGCAAAGGCAGATAGAAATTTTCATACCTCACCGGATGATATTTAAAATTTATAGCCACGCGAATACGCAACATAAAAGATGAAGTTTTCCTCTTTTTTTCATTCTCTGGCCAACCTGAGTTGATGACAGCGTATTCGCATCAATCATAACTCAAGCGACCGGTTGAGGTAACGAAAATCCTTTTCTTAGAAAAGTTAGAAGGATATTTTTTCCCACCATCCCGGCTTAATCAATCACCGAGATCGTGGTATAAACTATCGAAGGAGCTTGTAGGGAAACGGAGGGTCTGGTGATGGGAAAAAAAGGACGTAAGAAGTATACGCAGACTACAAGCTGTTAATTGAGTGGGGTGGTAGACGTGTTGTTACACCATTGTAGCGAACATTTTGGGTTATACTTGGAGATTGTTTAAAAATGTCTCAAAGAGACTACAATTTTTTTGGGACACTCAGTGATCCGTTGATAAAATGAATAATGGCCAGGTCTTTCAAATATAGTTATTTTTTAGATATACTTTTTTCAAATATAGTGCTTTATTGAAAGTCATTTAATAAAGAACATTAACTACCTTCTCGTACACGAAATGTCCCGTACACGAAATTCAATCTGAATGAGTCTTCATATTTTTGAAATCTCTAAATATAAAAGATACCATTAAAGAATTCTGTCTGTGCATGTCCGCTTGGTAATATGTTTATGTATATATAAGCATAAAACCTCAAATATATAAGAGGTTGCGTTACTGAAATTTGTCATGTGGTCTTCATATAAAAATAAAAGATACGTATAAATTTTAACCACATTTCAAGTCAAGATATTTTTCCTTTAAACTAAGAATTACAAACAAAATCGATAGTTGTAGAAAAAAATCCTTTCTGCAATATTGTCAAACGGGAAAGATTATATTCGTAAGACACCTAGTAAAAGTAATTATGTTTTATACCTACGAATATCATTATGAATAAAAACTTAAACTTATAAAAGAACACATGGAGAAAGAGAGAGAAAAACGTATATTGTTCATAGGGGCGAATATTAATCTGATTTATGAAACACAATCTATACATATCGCTTTATACATCCCATTCATACGATCATGTTTTTTAATCTTAAAGATCATAAAGCTCCTGGAATATCTCATTTTATAATCACATTTTCACTTACTATATATATTGAGCCCATTTCACATCGAATCTAAATTTGCTTGAGAATCAAATATCCTGATAATTGCGAAATAATCTCCCAGTGATTCAATTCGAAACAAGATATCAAGACAGTTCCTTTAATAATTTGTTTCTCTGAAGATATATCGTCTCAAATAATATATACGTATAAATTTTAACCACATCCATTAACCTGAAGAGAAGGCCTCGTTTTCCAAAATAAATACAATGCTGCGAAACTAAACAAAAAGCATCTGTCACTTTTTTGCCATTTCTGCCACAAGAAAATATGACGCACATTTTCAATTATGCTATTTATTTGCCTGTGTGTTTACATTCACATTCAAGGAAAATAATATAAACACACTCTCCAGAAAAAAACTGAAATTAAATTCTCTGAAATAAGTGTTTGAAATGTACTTTTAAAAATCTATTCTAAATTATTTCTGCTTTTCAGTCAAATATATTTTATTTTTATTTTGTACCAGGCCTACTTTTTGTTGCACTATTCTCTTTACTGTTTACGAAGTAATTGTACAAAACCTAATCCTTAATCAAAACTAATGGTATGAATTTTTAGAACAAACAGGAGCATTTTTAATAACACCGGAAAAAATAATTTCAGGAGCGTTTTCTATTCTCATATATTTTAAAATTTACCAAGTCAGAAAAGAAATGATTCTCGATATTTTTTATCATTATAAAAGAAAACATTCGGATTCATTTCTTTCAAAAATATCCGTAAAAATTAGTTCCTATATTTTTATGTTTTGTTTATTAAATTATGACAGCACAGTAATCAAAATTTTTTGGAAAATGCAACAGACGAGAATGTTTTATAAAAAAAATAAGAGAGGTTTCTCATGTTCTTTTCAATTTGCAAACCCATCGGCCAGGGGTTTAAAACAGTAAGAAGAGTGAAAGAAGCCGATGATATACCTTGTTTAAGAATTTATAGATGTAATGTTCATCTTACGAACAGTCTGTTGAGTGAAAGGTTTCGAGAATGTTTTTTTTTGTACATTCAACACAAAAGTGTATCATTTGCATTTGAAAGGTTCTCTCGGAAGGTATTCTTCTCCATTATAGAAATGTTTCATAGGCATTTGCTCTTTATTCTCTTAAGAGGCCAGTTTATGTCAATTGGCGTGAATTCGAATATTTTGGTTCTAATGGAATCGTTTCATTTTCGCATGGAAAACGTCAAGTGCGTCAATTTAATGTATGGAATCCATTGCGCATCATTCAGGAGGAAAAAGGAAGTGATGTCACAGTGCAGAGCAAGACAATGAGAAGTTTGGTGTCAGATGACACGCGAACTGACGCTCATCACGGAATTGACGTCACTTGAGTTGATCCAATTTCGTATTCTTTTACCTAACTATTTATTATAATTTTGAATGCTCTACATACCATTAAATAGACATACAAAATATCCGGGATAATCTTAATTTGAAACTCTATGTCTCGGATTGCTCTGTTTTTAAATATCAATATAATGCTCATCTTAAAAAAATTAATTAGATTTGATTTTACAGTTCACTACTGCAAACTTTTCCTTCCCACCAATATTCGGGATGATTGCGGCAAATCTCGGACAGGTCCAAATCTTAATTCATTATTCCGGACCGAAAAAAATTTTCAGATTTGAATTAAATGCCCAAATAAGCCCCACTTATTACTTATAAGTAAATGATAAAGATTAAAAAAGATTAATTTAATTTAATTTTCAAAGAAGCAAGCTTCTGAAGAATTCTGCCAGCCTCCTTTTTCAAAATATGGTCACTCCAATATACTTAATATGGATAAATCAGTCTGAAAGAGAGATAGTAAAATTGATTTCGAAATACTTGTTCATTTTATACTTCGCATGTTTATGATCGAAAACTTTTAAATAATTGACTATTTCAAAGTTTCTGATATTTTTTAAAATTTTATTTAATTACTCTGCATTTAATTTTCTGAAATGTGCGTCCGGGTTCTAGAATGCCCTAAACTGAAGTTTGAAAAATCTGATCACATTGCAATAATCTCACTTTAAGAAAATTCAAGTTTAATTTATTATTTCTCAATTTCATTTTACGAATGCAATATTCAAAGGGAAAACACACACACATAAAAACCATGTCACACGTCCCCAGCGATCCGCCACATATCCCAGAAAACGAGCTCATTGGAAAGTAATTCATCTCCTCGTGAAGTCTAAAAATAGAGCTTTTGAAGCTTCACCTCGTTAACGGCATCTCTCTTGGGCTTGTTGAAACCTCATTAGTTTGTATTTACTGTTTGTTTATGTTAAAGCGCACGCCTCTAATTATGTTATCGTTGCAGCGATACTTGAGCAAGGAGGCGATATATCCTTCAGAGAAACAAATTATTAAAGGAACTGTCTTGATATCTTGTTTCGCATTGAATCACTGGGAGATTACTTTGCAATTATCAGGGTATTTGATTCTCAAGCATATTTAGATTCGAAGCGGAAATGGGATCAATTTATATAGTAAGTGAAAATTTGATTATGAAATGAGAGCTTTATAATCTTCAAGATGAAAAAACATGATCGTATGAATGGGATGCATAAAGCGATATGTATAGATTATGTTTCAGAAATCAGATTAAGATTCGCCCCTATGAACGCTATACGATTTTCTCTCTCTTTCTCCATTTATTCTTTTATAAGTTTAAATTTTTATTCATAATGATATTCGTAGGTATAAAACATAATTACTTTTACTAGGTTTCTTACGAATATAATCTTTCCCGTTTGAAAATATTGCGGATGGGATTTCTTTTCTACAACTATCGATTTTGTTTATAATTCTTACCACAAAGGTAAAATATCCCGACTCCAATTTTGATGATTTTGTTGTTTATATCGTATTTGCACTCTCCCGACCGCATCTTTGAATGGGAAAAGTGTCGTAGTTGTTGGTTGAAAAGAACAAAAGATAACCGCCCTCAAAAACTAAATCGTGCATTGCAATATATTGTGCTCTGGAACTGCTTTTGGTTCTCCTATAAAATGTGAAAATTGTTTTCAAGTTAATTTACTTGTGATGCATAGAATTGGATGCGGTGATGGTGGTTCTAATGCCTTTGTCCTAGCATATCTAACCAAGTCCATGAGTCCTGGATTTGTGATAAATGGTAAGTGTGGAATTTTATGTCGCTGAATGTGACCATAAGAAGAACAAAAGATACCCACCCTCAAAAAGTAAATTGTGCATAGCAATACATTGCGCTTTGGAACTTGTTTTGGCTCTCCTATAAAATGTGAAAACTGCTCTCAAGTTAGTTTACCTGTGATGTATTTATGAATTGATGATATATGAATTGGATGTGGTGATGTGGTTCTAATGCCTTTGTTCTAGCATATCTAATAGGGTGGATAGAAAATTCAAAGTGTCGATCGAATGATCGGCGTAGGGTGTAAAATTTGTCTTCGAAGTGTACTAGCATACATGCAAATTTTTTTCAACTTTGTTAAATTTCTTCCGGTGCCCCAAAACACTTAAATATTTGCAAAAAAAAACTATTTTTATGCAAATTTTGAATTAAAAATGCGTTAAAAAACGATTTTAGAGGATAATATAGTAGAGAATGAAAATTGTTTATTTTTTTATTATTAAATGAATAAAATTGTTTTTGTTTATATAATATTATTCAGGGACCCACAACCCACAACTACCTTTTCTTATTTTTTTTTTTTTACAATATAACACAATTTTACTTTATTTCGAAGACAAAGATAAACTAAACCCCAATTTCGACTTTTCCTAAACAAAAACACATCTCTACAGGGGAAACATTAGCAAAAGCGTTCTTTTATTCCTCCCTCCCTTGTTGAATGAGTCAAAATCGTAAAAATGTCAATTTTTAACTATTTTTCGGGCGCTTCGGCCACCAGAAGATATGAATGCATTTTAATAATAATAAAAAAACCGTAAACTGATATACCCAAAACAAAACTTTCTTACCCGGCGCTAAAGGGAATTTTGAAAATATTTTTTTATAAATTTCCAAAAAAATGTCATTTTTAAGTATTTTTGGGACACTTGGGGCACTGGAAGATATGAACGGATTTCAATAAAAAAATATATGTAAACTAATATACCTAAGACACAACTTTTCCACACCACGCCAAAAGTAATTTCGAAAACAAATTTGTATATTTTCATAAAAATTTCAATTTTTAACTATTTTTTGGGAGGCTTGGGGCACCGGAAGATATAAATGGATTTCAGTTAAAACAATTATATAAACTAATATACTTAAGACACAACTTTCCCCCCCCGCGGCAAAAGGAATTGCCCCCCCCCCCCCCGAAATTTTTTTTCCAATACCTTTCGATCCACACTAATATCTAACCAAATCCATGAGCCCGTGATTTGTGATAAATGGTAAATGTGGCATTTTATGTTGCTCAATGTGACCATAGAACATCTAGGATGAGGTATAAGTCTGACTTAGCTCCGATATATTGAGGTAAGTTGTCTTCCTGGAGGACTTTCAGGGGAAGTGGCCCCATATATGCATTTCGCTAGGAAGAAAAACAGGAAAACTTTCAGCAATGCGCAGCTAGCAATTCGTTGCTAAACCGCACATTGGCTGAGAAGATGGAGTATAGAACAAATTCCAATCAATAAATAAAATAAGAGGAAAATTCAGATATAATAGTTAAATATTCAAAATACTCAATATAAAGAAATAAACAGAAAGACCATATAAAATATAAGCAACATATAAATTATATTTTACATGATCATAACAATTTTGTATAATAATAAGAAGAAACATAAAAAATTATTTTTACCAATTTTCCTTCAGGCTCATTCATACATGTCATATTAGGTTGATTTGCATAGTAAAAGCTGGAAAAGTTAATCCTTCCGAAGGTTGCTTTTAAATGAATTTAATGTATATGAATATAATATAAATTCTGGAGATTTAATTAAATTCAGGACAAGATACTTTTTCAATCGACGACAAAGATCCACCATTTATGGCACAGTAGAACCCAGGGAATCCGAAATTTCGGATAATCCGAATATCTATTTTAAATTTTCTGAAAAATGTTTACTGAAAAATGAATGAAAAATAAGAATTACGAATCAGAAACAAAAGTAGACTACTCTTAACTTAAAAGAAATACTCGAATTGGTCTTTAAGAATGAATACAACATCTTAATTAGCAGAAACAAACTCAGATACCTTCTTTTTACCCTCAACTTGTTTGCCTCTGTACCGTGTAAATTGCCACATGCTCTTTGCGCACGCCTTCACGAAACACCCAGAGTTAATACTCTACTGCATTTGGTATACCAAGAGAATTTTACTGAATTTCCCGGATAATCAGGATTCTCCCGAATCTGAACAAAGGTCAGCCCCAATTATTTTGGATTCCCGGGGTTCTACTGTTTCATGTTTAAAGATAGATTCTCCGCCTTATTAGGGACGTCAGTTCATTCTAGCTAAACGAATCTGAAAAAAGCAGAGGCTCTTGAAAAAGATTGCAACATTTGTATTAACAAATTGAAATGAAACATAAATGGCGGACTTGTACAAGTAATTCCTGAAATATTGATGTAACATAAACAAAACCTGCGCAAGGGAAGAAACAAACTTCAGCATTCAAAATTTTAATACTCTTCAGAATCGCTCTAACGTATACATGATAACTTCCATTTAACTATCACTGAGCTAGGACTTTCATTTTGTCTCCAACTAATTTTGTCAGTGCATGTTCTGTAAAACTTAAAGATTTTCAGCGAAAAATAAAGCTTGGGATAGCAATTTGATATCGAAACTCTCAATCTCCCTTGCTAAGTTTTTTTGAGAATCCACCAAGACATCGCTAAATCCTCACCGCCTTTCCTTCCTAACTTTAAAGTTTGGTTAACGGTACAACGATTCTAATGCTAATTTCAACTCAAGTTCTCTGCACGCAAAACGCTATAAACATCATCAGATAAATCACTTAATAATTGTTTCCACACGCGAAAGGTGAAAACTGTGATTCGTCTACTAACAGCTGAGCTCCTGAATGAAGAATCTATCCTATTAAAATTCGAAGGTAAACAAACATATGTATCTATATCCTTCTATCTTCTCATGAACCACTGAATCCTGAAACTAGCCGTAAGTACCAAAAGATGGAAAATAATCCAAGGAATCCATTTCGACTATTTAAATTCAGAAATTATAATTAGTTAAAAAGATATTAATTAAAAGCGTCAAAATGAATGAATTGACGTGCTGCCATCTATTGGCAGCATGGTGAATTCATTCAAGGCGGATTCTTTTTTTCCCTATTATTAGTTTTTCGCATCCGGTGTTGCATTTTTTTTATTTATTTAACGGAATTTGGTATTTCTTTTTGAGCGAGCTTTTGTGTTTGGATTTATTACCAATGGAAAAATCGTTTTCATGCTTTCTTTCTTTTTTGTATTAAAGTGTTTAACTTCGTAACGTTTGTTAGGGAAAGTATTATTATTGGTTGTACAGAAAAACGGAGGCGGGGCATATGAAAATATATGTATCCCAAGGTCTCACGTGACCTCAGTTCTGTCCTCCCGAGAATATCCTATTATTCGTGATAGCCCGTGCAACGCAGGGTCACACAGCTAGTAATGCATTTACGCTTTGTAAGACAAACACTTGCAAGCCGATATTCCACCAAAGTCTTATCCTCATAACGCATCACTCCACCAAGTAAAAAACTATTTTATGGTTCACATTGTAAACTATGTTGCCCATAAATTCTTAATTCATGATAAAAAATAACCTGTTTTATTTCCATCAATTCTCTGCTAGACGCATCTTTCCGTCTTTATTTTAGAATTATCGATTTTTACAGTTTCTCTGGATTTCTGAATAATCTCGTACTACAAAAGGATTTCAATGAATTTTAGCAACTATTGCTAACTTCCAACTAGCAATAATTGCAAGTAGCTAACTATTTTAAATAAAAATCTTCATAACATAGTATATCGATTATTGGTATTTAAAAACAAGTTATGTATTTATCAATATCATTATTTTCAAATATATTACGATCATTTTTAAATACTTACGATCAGCACTTTTAAACTTTGCGTAATGACCTTGTAGCTTTTTCCCTAATATGAACCACCGTTTCCACTAAAACTACAGTTTCAAACCTCAGTTAGTGGCAATCATTTTCATCCTTAAATGGTCACAGCGTGTCTCGAGGATATAAAATTTATTCTATGACATACTCATTCGGCCTTAATAATTTCTCCTTTATAACTATAAAAATTAGTTCCATTGAGAATTTAAATTTGGTTCTGTAAGAAAAATTCAAATTATAATGCGTTAAAAACTGCTAATAAATTCAGACTCCATGCTCATGTATCACATATTGAGACTATCCGTAAGCGCATTATCACCGATTGGCTGTAAAAGTTCCATAATTTCACAAAAATTCCAGAAAGAACTAATAAAAATCATTAATTTAAAGAGTCAGCTTTTCGAACTGAATGAAAACAGCATTTGGAACAAATTTAAGCATACTTTTAAAGATATTCTGAAAACGATAATGACATGAAAAACATCATAAACTTTAGAATCAATCAAGCCCAGTTCAAAGTTTTCAAAAGTTATTTATATGGAGATCCACTGCAAATCAGAATGCCATACATGCATTGAAGTCAGAGAATTGATTTGTTTCATATTTGGATTGTCAAACAAGACCGACCCAGCAAGTGCTTTTAGCAGCAAATTAGAACAAAGTTCCCGGGTAATTAGATGTTGCATTCAAAGGGTTCATATGATGATTAATGATGCATGGAGCATTTAAGATACGACCCGCCAATTTGAGTTGCGTTTCGAGATGATCTGTTAGCTGTCGCAATTAGTAGAATGATTCAAGGGTCAGTGCTGAACCATGACATGCCGACCCTTGGTTTATTAATGACGGGATTAACTGTACGAATGATGCTTGCTGTACAAGAATATAAATCGTGGAATTAAAAAACGAAGCACAGCTTAAATTATATGAATGAATGGAAATTATAAAATGATCGAATTTTAATAAAATACATGAATTCAACCAATCTTTTGTTTTCTCTTCTAACTAATTATATGACATTTTCTGTTTGGGAAATATCATTTTGATTCAGTTAAAGTATTATGGAAGATTTTATATGTTTATGAATGCTACGTAATTTTTATTCCGAATTAAAACGTTTATAATTGACTTTCTAACTTCAGTTTATTAGTTGAATAAATAATACGATGATTCGATACTGGTATGGAACACGAACAAAACATTTAAGTGGTTAAGATTTGTATATGAACACATTTAAATTTTAAGCATTAAGTAGAAAACTAAATCACTCTAGCAATGGAAACCATCCGTCTCCTGTTTTAAATATATTATAAACGTAGAAGAAAGGCGAATAAAACAGACGGTAGATTTAACTAACATTAATAATAGTGGGTGTGTGGGGAGAGGTGAATAGAAATTCAAACGTCGCTATTTCAGTGAAAGCCCTTTCAAACACTGGAGGCGTCTTATCCTCAGCGGAATAGTCACTGAGATATGACGTATTTATAGAAATTTATAAATGCTTAAAATACCTTTCACGATATTCTCATTTATAAACTATTTGAATGATATGCATTAACTTCTGAAAGTGTATTTAATTACAGTTATATAAAATAGGAGAAAATTTAACAGCTACGGAACGATTTTTGATTGTTCCAATCAGATTAAAGATTTTAATTAATTCTCAGGCAACTAAATTATTTAATTTTAGATAAACTAAACATTAATCTTGACTTTTAATTGGTTACCTTGATTCTTATAGAAGTTTGTTAAAGGCGTATTCTAATTCAGGAGAGAAGTTATACACTATCATAACATCAAAAGACTGAGATCTTTAGAGAACTATATTAGTTGTAGGGAAAGCAAATTAATTAGTTATAAATATAGCCAGACTATGTGTAATTTATTTTACCTCTATTATTTTGGCATTAAATTATATCATCGTTTTACTTAGCATTACTAAAATTAAAAAATATAAATGTTTTCTTGCCAAATTATTTTTTTAAGATCACATCAGTAAGGAACCATTATTTTATGTAAATTTTGTTTGCAATTCAATGCACTTAACTTTTCCTATCTTGTTTCTTATTTTTCTGTATGAAAATAAAGCATTATTCTTATAATAATAAACTTTACCAAGAATTTGCTGTAAGGGCGGTTTTCTTGCAATAAGAATTACACTTAGTGATAAACAGTTTTACAGAAACTGTAAGTCGATAACAAGTTTCCCCAGTAAGTATCGTCTTTGTCTTGGTTTTCCAGACGTGCTGCAAATAATTTAACATTTATTGTAAAGAAACACAAAGGACTATTTTTTTTCAGGAAATGCTACAAATGATCAGACAGATGGCCAGATCTAATTCCATTTCTTAAACTTATCAATGTGTAGAGATAAGTGGAGAAGTTGGTAATACCAACTTCTTAACTTAAACCAACGGGAAAAAATGTCTCGTGTTGATTCAAAAATGGGACGTTTATACAACTAAACTAAACTAAATGGTATCAAAATGACGCTATTCTATAATAATCTTTATCTGGTGTGTACTAATGATAAATTCCATCAATATTTTATCATAAGGCTTATTATAATGATAAGTTATTATTATTTAAAGTCACCTGAGAGCCCGAATTAGCCGAGACAATCCCGAATTTTGTTTTGTTGTCCCAAACAAAAAAAGTGGCCAGGATTTGAAATAAATGGTCGGTTCATCCCAAATTTTATTTATAAATAAACAGCTCATATTTAAAACATTAATTATAATTAATATTTTTTTTAAAAGTTAAATAGAAAAGTTTATTTTAATTGAAAGTAAATCGACCTTCCCAGTTTTTTCTGGGTGTTTAAAATAATCAGACGCCCAGAGTAACTTGGTTACGACGCGATTTTTTACTCTATTTTCCCAGATTGATGAAATGTTCTGGATTTGAATTAAACCACCCAAAATGATGGTATTTTTAATTAATAAGTGGATGGCTCATGATCAAATAGATTTAATTTATTCAAAGACCTTCTGAAGACTTCCCCATACTAACTTTTACTATACACAAAATAGGATTAATTTAAGGTGATTAATTTTGAATAATCAGCTTGTAGATAAAATTATAAAAACAATAACAAAATGCATTTATTCTACTTCATCTCCTCGTGATTTTCTCTTCTTTTTTTTATAGATTTTAATGATTTCTTAATGGATTTGTCCAATCCAGATTTTCGTCCAATTCATCTCCTCCTCCCTCATTCAGCGTCCCGGATTGCGAGTCTGAATTCTAGAGCTTCTTAAATTGAAACTAAGAAAGTCTGATCAACTTATTATCTCTTTTATCTGGTATTTAATTGGATCAAAGTTACATTTACGCGCATTTTTCGAATACGAATACGAATCTAATGATAAAAATGGAGTCGTAATGGCCTCTTGCTAAGTTCTCTTCTTCAGGACTGGAGGATTGTAGGTTCGAGGCCTGATTCCAACGAAGTTCTGTTTCGCATGTGGGAATGGCGTACGTTAAATTTGTGCTGAAGGTCAAACGTCTTCTCATTATCATGACATTTAAAAGTTATGAATAGGTGATGGCTCAAATGTCTCCTCGTCAACTGACCACTATTCAAAATTTCGACGTCTGTCTAAAAATAACTTCAAACTAGAATATTAATTTAAATAAGTTAAACTAAACAAATGATAAACTAGTTATATATCCTACCCGATCTCCACGCCATACGAACCTCATCCCAGACAGGAGATAGTAAACTTACTAATTACTCCAAAGCACCCGAAACTTTTAAACTCTTCTGTATCAACTTCATAGTTTCAAAAACATTCCAGCGAATTCAAATTTCTGAATTAATTCCGGAGAGCCACTGGGGAGAAAGCCATTTCCAGTTACATGCCAAGTGCTGGAAAGTATCGAATTGAAACGGAACTTGAGTGATTACCACCATCGGATCGAGTCCTCCAGAGACAATCTTATTTAATGGAAGCGGTGGGGCTCATTAGAGAGCTAATTTATTACCGCTCTGGGACTGGAAAGAAAGGGCTTCGACGCTCTAAAACTGTCCTTTGCTAAATGTCTGCTCTGGAGAGTGTCTTCCCCGTTTACGAGAGCCCTTGGAAAAGGATGGATATGTGGGAAGGGCTCCGTTCGTGAAAAGTGGAGATATTGTTCGGTTAATTCTTTGGAAGGTATGAGTTTCGCACAATTATCGCGTAGTTTGCAACACTTGTGTAGCTGAAAGAAGTGTTTGGAGTTTGTAGGTAATTGACATTTCGTTAAGTGTCGGTTTCGTTGGATATATTTTAAAACTGAATTTTAAAATGAGCAGATGCAAATGCTTTAGCTAATTCTGCGGTTGGTAGGTACGCACGGTACGATTTAAAATATTTGTGTGGATAAAATGGTTATTTGAATTTGAAGATATTTCGTATTTCCTTAACTGTCAATTCATGTAAGGATCTAAGGTTTACTACTTGAAGCATTTTAAAACAAGTAGATGCAAATGCCTTAGTTGATTATTTGGATCATAAGAATTTTGAGCAGCTATATTTGTGGTTAACAACATTTATGTCACCAAAAGAATGTACAAAGTTCACAGTTATTTGACACACAGACGAAGATATAAGGTTCACAGGTAAATTTTAACATGTTTTGTGGGTGATGTATTTAATTTAAAACTGTAAATTTGTATATCAGTACTTTAAAAATCCAAAATTCTGCCAGATTCCAAGCATTTACATAATCATCCTCCACTGAAATTTTAAAATTCAGCAGCCTGAACGTCATAATGCGGGTGCGATATGGAAAGGGTTTCGATAGTAGAGGTGTCGTCATCTTTGTATAACCGAAATTGAAAGATACGTGGTTCGTTCGAAAACGGGACAGTATTCTAATTAAATACAATTAAACTAAGCGGACAGCCTGAAATCATTATGGGTAATTCTGATACGAAATGTTAATTTAGTTCTCTGGCAAAAAGTGATCGAAATAACTACTTTCAATACAATTGTTTTGTTAAATCCAACTTTATGCACCGCTATGTTTGATTAAATGCATAAGCCAGCAGTTTAGCTAAAAATATTGCATAATCTTTGCGATTTTAAGACTGAAAAATATTTTTTAAAATCTAATATCAAACCTGACAGAAGCTAAATTAAAAAAAAATATCAAAAGTTTATCTACTGTTAAAACTGAACGCCAGTATCCAAAGATGACAGGGAATGATTCCAAATTATTTAACAGTTCCTTTATTGTTGCTTTTGTTAATGAAATGGTGTCATGGCTGATCAATGGTGTCCATCAAATAGCACTGAAATAAAATGTTCTAATTTCGGGAATAAAGTCTTAAATCAATAAGCCGCTGGATATTGAATACCATTTTCTTTCATAATAAATGAACTGGAAGTTTCGAAATTTAATTTATATAAAAGGTTTGGGATTAAATTCTTTCAAAAAATTAATAAAAAAAGAAATTATTCTAACTTAAAATTATATTAATATTTTTTATACATGAAAAACATGTTTATTTTAAGGTTGATAATCTGAATCTTCAAAAGTACCATGCGTTGCTTTTAGGTATTATTAGAAATATATTTATATTTTATGCATACCTTAATGCTGAAAATATTCAAAATTAGAAATAATTTGATAAATCTAAATTGCTATACCGGCATTTAAGGAGATAAGTTTTTTCTATATAACATCAATGAATTCCTCATATTTTTGAAAGAGAATTTAACATAATTAGGCTAATAAGTTTTTATTGCATCTTTGAAACACAGCAAGATATTCATAATCATAAGAGACTGTTACAAATAAAGTCTTAAAATGGTTATAATGAAGATCTATTTCTTTTATAATAAATAAAGAAGTATTTCGAAATTTAATTTATATAAAAGGTTTGGGCTTTAATTTCAAAATTTTAATTTTTAATTTTTTCAAAAATTAATACTAAAACAAAGAAGCTATTTTAATTTAAATTTATATTGGTATTTTTATAATATAATTTATATTACATGTTTCAAATACAGTTAGCTATTTAAAATCATACGGAGCTTTTACAAATAAAGTGTTAAATCAAGAAAAAGTTATATTGACTATCAATTTCTTTCATAATAAATAAATTGTGAATGTTTAGAAATTCAATTTTATTATGAGTTTGGGTTTTAAATGTTTCAAAAATAGGTATTAAAACAAATAAATTATTTTAATTAAAATTAACATTGGTATTTTTTATAATTTAAAGACGCTTTCCCTTTGATATAGAATAGTTGAGCCTTCAAATTCACCATGCCTTATGTTCAGATGAAACTAGAAATATGGAAATATTTTTGTGTATTCCTTTGCTTAAACTACTCGAAATTGGAAAAATGATCTTCGTGTTGTTCCATTTATTCAGAAACAAAATTTGTAGGATCAGTTTGCTTCAAAACATATTTTGATTCCCAAAACAGAATCAAATATCGAGGAAAATAAAAGCGGAAAAAAATTTTCGTAGGTAAAATGAAATAGACTCGGATGCATATAACTGTAACTGTAATAAAATATTCAAATATGTTTCCTTTTTTTAAGTATTTTCTTTTCTTTCGATATTTTTCATTGGAAAAGGATGTATTGGTATTCTCATATTTGTATATTCAGATTTTTATTCTGGCCTTACCTTTTGCGTTTGGGTATTCGGATATTTATTCTAAAAACTATGTTCATACTTTTTCGATAAATGTTGGTTCGTGAAATGCTTGCTTGCCACAAATGTGTATTAAAATATAAAGCGTTCATTTATTATTTAAATTATAAATTATATTATTTTTGCTCATCAATGGAGTTACAGGTAAATCCTATATAACATGGTTGTTATATAGGATTTAAAAAAATGTCATGTTATATAGAACAAAAAATTAGCATAAAGAAAGGAGCTTGGGCTTCGGAAACAATCTATTATATTTTTGTAATTAGAATAAATATTTTGATTAAATTAATTTTCAAAAAATTAAAAGCAAATGCTCATGGAATTAATTAAGTTTTGAGACGATATCTTCATCCGAACTTTTTCATCGTTGTCTTGGGATCCATTCTATCGAGGGTAGCGATGACCTAATGGTAAGGTCTCGGCTTTGAGGTCGGAGGGCTCCAGGTTCGGAATCAGATTCCCCTGAAGATCCATCATATAATGAGCCCATTGCATGTTAAATCGCACGCAGGGGACCAAACGTCCTCCTGCTGGTGTGATGCGGAAGTTTGGAGAGGGGGTGCCAGCTGAGGTGTCGTCCCTTCATCTAGCCGACGTCCAAAATTACGAGGTCCGTCCCAAAATAGCCCTGATGTTGATTCGAAACGGGATGTTTATATAACTAAACTAAACTATTCTATCAATTTTCTAAAAATCAGAGGCCGTGTTCTCCCCTTCACTTCCCCATATATACTAACATAATATGGCGCGGCTTTTGTTTACATTCGTAGTATAGTGAAAAATATCGAATTGGGGCATTTTCTCTTTAACCGTTATACAATTCGATACAGATGTACAATTTTTGTGTTAAGATCAGTCACTAAATTTTATTTCTGCAACTTATTACATTTTTTGATACAGCCTTTACATATACACGTATAGACAGGCAGTTACCCCTTTGACAATTGTGATATGAAATTTCATATAGATGTAGGATTCTGGTGATAAAGCCATATACGAAATTTCATCCATCGAGCTCGTATTGTTTTTGAGTAATCCTGTTCACATGCATACGGACGGACAGACAAACTGACTTTCGGCTGCTGAATTTCTACAAAAGTTTAACGCAAAGTTCTATTTTTAGTGTAAAAATTACATATTGTATAGCAACGGATTCTGAAACCCTCCGCGCTTTTTGCGCATGCGCAAGGCGGAGTTATTTTCATCAAAATAGGGAGAAAGTGAAAAATGGAAGGGTGATGTTTATTTTACTGAGCGTAATCAAACAAAGAACTCCGGAAAAGCGCTCATATGACTCATTGCCTGACACCCGTTTCCGGTGTAAAATCGTCCGAAAGGCCCAGTCTCGGAATCCTTTGCTGAGTAGTACAAAATCTCTTTTTTTAGTTTTACTTCTCTAAATGCTTCTATGAGCCACGGTGAACTGGCAGCAGGGTCTCGACCTCGGGACCTGAGGTTCGTCGGTTTATGACAATATTCGACGAACGATACGCCGTGGATGCATGACTGGTGCAGTCCGAATCGGATAATCCAGTCGAGCTTCCATGATTTAGTATGGAAGCTTGAAGAAGGTAGTGCCAGCTCAAATATTGTCTTCATTGTCTGACTATGGTTCATAATTATGAAGTCCGTTTCCAAAAAGCATTCTTATTGCTTTTAAATGGGACGTAAATTTATTTAAGTGTATTAAAGCTATGATACTGCTGTATAATATATGTATAAAGAAGACATCAGTGTTAAGCGAATTATATATTTGTTTTAGTTACAAAGGCAAATCCTCGTTTCTACAATAAATAACTTCTTAATTACGTTGTTTCCATAACTAGAGCATTTGTTAAAACTTTTTATTCTCAGCTTCGTCTATAGAAGTAGTATATAACTATGACCAGCATATAAAAATATATTTTGCTCATCAGCAAAAATTGCGATAATATTATCCTAATTATTTTCGGAGTAATGATGAAGAAGTACAAAAAAATTCTGGCAGAAAATTCGTAAATAAATTACATATAGGGATCTTTGAGACACTACAACTGAAAGCTCAAAGATATAACACTGAGAATATAAAATATTTAAATACTATTTTTTTTTTCCTTTTCTAGATACATTTCAATTTTGAGTAAAACTAAACACTCAAAATTGAAAGAAGTGACACTCATTGTTTCCATAAAAACTGCTTCTTTGTAAAAGTAATCAAATTATATATAATAAAATAAATTGAAAACCGCTTCTGCAAGCTTTCAATATTTTTACACCAATATTTTCCTGCTGTGGAAAGTCTCAAGTAAAAACTAGGTAATTAAATTTGAAGACGTTGATAGTTTTTCTGATCGACATTATGTAAAAAGAAGCATTTTAATAAAAGATGAAAGACACGAGGGCCATGGTTTAAAAGAAACTAGCCGAAAGCATTAAAGAAGTGTAAGTTCTTGTTATTGCATGTTATATGTCAATTATAAACCAGCCTTAAAATATTAGGCAGAATGAAACATTGTAGCGTAAGTAACACCGAAAAATAAAGGAAAATATGAATAATTTTGTGTTATTTTTATGTAGCTTTTCAAAAAAAAACCATAATTTTTTTTATTTTCTTGGTACGAAGTATAGATTACTAGCTGATGCCCGTGACTATTGACTATTGGTAATACACTATTGGTTCTTTATTTGTTCAGGATAAGAATACTTTCCCTTCTAAAAGTTTGAATGTAAAAACATTCTTCTATATAAAATATTATAATTAACTTACATCAGTGGAGAATCCAGGGGAGGGGCTATCGGGCTACGCCCCCCAGAGCCAAGCCAGAATTCTTGATTTTATTTAACATCATTACAACTGTTTTTTCTTAATTTCCCTCTTTTTAAAAAATATTACAATCGTTTCAACATTACTTTCTGGCTTGACAGGCTCGAAAATTTTCCTACTTTTGTAGTCATTCCACTTGTACTTATAGCTTTGACGCTGTCTAAGACATTTTTTGGCTAGTTATTTCATTGTAATTTTTATTAAATTATCGAAAGTATTTTATTATTTATTTTATTAGAAAGTGTTTTAAGATTCTTATTGTTAGGTGAGTGAAAGTGTGTAAAGTTAAAGAGTTTTGGTTTACTTTAGCCTTGAGGTTTGACATTCATCACGACGATACAAAGTTTTTATGACCTTAGCTCCCCCAGACCGAATCCTAGATTCGCAACTGACTTACATCCATAATTGTAGATTTAGTTAGAATATTCGACTTTCATTGTCGGGGCTAAGAGGTTTTTGAGAATCAGAATTTTCAAAAAAAATATTGCAGTTAATCAGTATTTAGACATAAATTAAAGAATTAGAAAGCATTCGCAAAAGAACAGAGAAGAAAGAAGGAATTCGTGCATTAAAAAATAATAAAAGCATTGTTAGAAATCATGCTTGAAAACATTTTCAAAAATTAATTAAAATTAAAGAGAATATGGAAATGAAATTGGCATCATTGAAAAGATAATTTTTTGAACTTTAAGAAGATGTTAAAACGGATTTTGTGTAACAATATGCTCCGAAGTTATTGTGGAAAAACGTTAAAATTTAAGGTAATTTTTAATTAATTAATATTCAAACTGAAATGTCTAACAATCCTTTCTTAGTGAGCACCTACTACCCAAGAAGCAACCGCCTACCAAATTTCAAGTTTCTTGTCCCGTCGTTTGGGAGATTCGGTGACGAGTCAGTGCGTGACTTTCTCATTTATATGTATAGATTATAATCGACAAAAAATTCGACCTCGAGATTTTGATAAGTCTTCACGTTTCAGATCTAATGTCTCTAAAAGAACAATTTCTTAGTGAGCACCTACTACCTAAGAAGCAACCGCTTACCAAATTTCAAGTTTCTTGTTACGTCGTTTGGGAGATTCGGTGACGAGTCAGTGAGTGACTTTCTCTTTTATATATATAGATTATAGTCGACAAAAAAATTCGACCTCGAGATTTTGATAAGTCTTCTCGTTTTTGATCTCCTGTCTCTAAAAGAACAATTTTTGGAACTATGTTCTATCGGTTTGTCTGTGAGCATGTTAACTCAAAACGGAAAGAGGAAGACAGATAAAATCTAGTGGATGGTCTTTAAATAAAACTGTAGATCTCTGTCAAATTTTTGACGAAATCCCACAGCCAGAAGTCCGTCTGTCTGCCCGACTATCTGCATGAGAACACACTGCAACACAATTTTAAAACGCAACGAGCTAGATGGATGAAATTTTGAATATGGTTTTTCACCTGAATTGTTGATTTTTACCGAATTTTTGACGCAATATGTTAGAGGATTGCCTCTCTATCGGTCTACCTATCCGTTATTCGATCAAGAAAATGCTCATTGATGCCCAGTTCTTGTTGTGAAACTCTCCTTCCATGCCCGTTACATTGCCTTAACATTTTCATGGTATTTAGTCATTTCAAGCACAATAAACATTCGAATATCTGTTGAATATTTATTTATTTTCGCTTGTGGTTACCCCTTTCCTTTTCTTCTCCAATTCATCCTACTGATAGTGACTCTCGGACATAAAAATGGAGGTGCCCTGGGCGCCATTCCCAGAGGGTGCAAGATTAAGTTTAAGAGTCTAAGTTTAACAGCTACTTTCTGATTTTACTTTCTTGTATACGAAGTATGCAAAGGAAAAGTCTTGCAATCGTCCACCAAATCAAAGCCGAAACGAAACAGAAAAATGAAATTTAGTATAATAGTTTTGATTCCAAAATTGTAGATCTGAATAAAAAATTTGACACTTTTGAACAAACCGAAAGTGGTCTTTAATGCATACTCGATTCTCTTCATTTCATTAAAAAACTAAGCCCAACAGTGGCGTTCACTGTGTGGAAAGAATTTAGGAACACCTAATAGAACTCGATAGTATAGAGTGTGGCATATGAGAGGTTAAGGTTACTCATGTAGCGGTATAAGGTGCGAGTTCGTGCAAGGTATGATTGATTAATCACACACATAGTGATGGCTGTGGCATAAGATCCTAGCTACGATCAACACACTTCACACTATCATAGACACTACACTCACTTCCTTCAGAAGGGTTACTTCATGGTGACTCGGTGCAGACAACACGGAATAAAAACACGAGTTTTAGGACGTTAGCATATTTAATAGAACGACAATTAAGTTAAAACCATAAATTAAACTACTACATCATATGACCACACGCGGGGTGAGATGATAAAAGAAAGTGAGAGAATGATCAGGCGGTACATCGCCTTTTTTACTGCAGCAAACTCTTCCCCATTGGTTAACAGATGACGTCACCAGAAAGGCCGGGTTAGATACACATGAAATTATAGCTTACGACACAGCTGGCGATAAAGCCACAAGAGGGTAGAAAACAAAATTCATAAATTTATTTGCAAAAGTAGCTACCTTTCATGAAAGCTATTTTTTGTAATTCCTAGTTTTAAGCAGCTAAAATGAAATAAATTTAAATTTTTCCCACAAGAAGTGGGAGGGGGCACTACCCCGCCCCCTTCGCTCCCCCGAGTCGCTGCCACTGAAACACAAAACATTGCGTTTTTTTGTGTTCTGTGTAATAATGTGCATTGTGTAAGCACACAATAAAATCATAAGTCATGATAAGGTTTAAGGAGAAAAATAGACAGTGATGCTTCGTTATCGAACTTTATATATCTATTGCTTTGTTTCTGTTATTCGGTTCGCCTTGACTTGCAAAGCTAAACACTTAGGGGTTTTTTCATCCTTTAGCTGACAAGCAATACTTGTAATGCAGTCAATTCATATTCATATAATACACGCCAAATGTATAACGCCAATTTAGTTTTGGAATCCATTGCGAATCTGGCAGGAGCGTCACAGCACAGTAGAAGACAAATTTGAGTTAATTCTCAGATGACAAATACGGTTACCTCTATCATGTCACTGTAATGTCGCATAATCGACTCCATTTTTTATTTTAAAAATATATGGTGCGATACACAACTTACAAAGTCACATTTTTGTAAGTAAATACCTAGACTTCAAGTCATTGCCTTTGCAGTGGCGTAGCGAGCAGGGGAAAAGGGGTAAAGATGCCCCTGGGGCCAGTTTGTTTTTGGGGGGAGGCGTCATGGAGTCAAAATATTGCTGCGTTTATACCATTTTTAAGGCAAAATATGATGAGGGGATGTATAAAAAATACCATGCTACTGATACCGACTGGGATAAAAAAAATATTTTCCGAGCGCTACTTGACCTCACTACGCCACTGGCTATGAAGACAAAACGTTAAAGCGTTTTTGTCACTATTTAAAGTCAAATGCGATGGACGAAAAAATACCATGGCACAGGCACTGTTTACACAAACTAAGTCACTGATGATGACGGGGAGGGTGAAAAGATCATGTTATTACCCCGGGCGCCACTTACCTCACTACGCGACTGTACCTTTGTCTTACAGAATAGAAGGAATGAACTTCTGTACGAATTAAGAACATTTATATATAGGCACACAAAAGAAAAGCAATTCACAATCTTTTTTTCACAAAATCCGTGACATTTCTTAGCTCGGTTACAAAAAAAGTTTAAAAGTATAATTCTTAACCGCATTTTAAAGATTCATCTTTCAATAATAAAAAAAATGAAAACAAACTGTTCAATTCTTAAAAAAACTGTTGGGATTATTCAGTTCACAGTCGCAGTTCTAGGATCTGATTGAAACACAGCAAAAAGTATCTCAGCACTGCTGAAGCTGTTCGATTTTATTACCCCGTACTATTTTGAAGAGAACACAGCATTAGAACTGTTGAAGCTACTGAAGAATCACCAACATCTTCTGAAGAGATTGCGACGCCGAAAGGATTTCGTAATTCAAGTGTCGTCCTGGTCCTGCGATCAGTGTTCAAAATTACTACGTCCTTCTCGAAATAATTCTCGCGTAGTTTCCACTCGGGCTGTTAACTAATTTAATAGTAAATTCATATATGCTGTTCAATATCATTACTATTTCTGGAGGTTTTCGTAAATCAAGTGATTTACAACGGATTACGTTTTTAATGAAAATACAGAATTGATGTTCTTTTGTGAAATTTTATTATTTAAAAATTAAGTAAAGAAAGATCATATCATATAAAAAAAATCGAGAAATCGCATCAATTCGACTTGATCGGATGACAAGAACGAGTTTCACTATTGGGAAATCCAACGTCTGAAATAACCTCTCCAAACCAGCCTACTTCCTTAAAAATTCTGTTTTTCCTAGGCCGGTCGATTTCGCATGATCTCTAAAAGAGAGAGAGCTGCACGTCACCGTAAAATGCGAGAGATAAAATAAAACACAAAACGGTTTGAGTTTTATGGAAGGTGAAAATTTTTTAGTGCAGCAGTTTTCAATTTCCGTCACTTCATCCGAGTTGATCTCTTGACAGTCACTGACGTCACTTAACCCGATCAAACGACGCTGGTGCCCTCTATCGGAAATTCCGGCCAACGACACGCCGAAAACCTTGTTACGCGGTGACAGTCCGCCTGTCATTTTCCCCCATTTCTGATATTTTATTTTCTCTGTCGCCCTTCTTTTGTTTTTGTTTAATTTCTTAACATATCCGGGAGTTCTTCGAGAGTATTTTCTACCTCTTTTCGGGGAGCAAACGCAAAGCTCTCAGGACAAGTTGAGTTTTTAGATACGTTTTTTTTTCTTTCTAGTTACACTTTATGCAGGCTTTAAGAGAATATTAACTCTTTTTCTTAATTAGAAATTGATATAAATTTCATAAATAAATCATATTTCATTAATTGAAAAAATTTAAGTCAGCAAGCCGGAAAGCGAAAATCCTTTTGTGCGATGAAATAAGGAAAAAAAATTTCACCCCTCCTCTCCACTATTCTCAATTTTGATTTCATAAGAGCTGGAATTATGAGGATGAAAAAGTGTGGAAGAAAATGCAAATCACAACTGCTTTCCAACGAGGAGTCATATGCGCAGATCCAAAATCACTCGAACCTAGGGGGTTTAAAATCACTATTCGACCTTTAACTTTTAAGGAATTGCAGTTATCGAAAAACTTTCAGAACAAAAATTGGTCGTTATGATGAGAAAATAATTTACTTAATTTATATTATCTTTATATCATCATTCGTAAGACAGTTATGAGGAAATGAAAACTTCAACCCTCCTCCACAATTTCCATCCCCTATAAGCTGGATGACCCATCTACGAACTCAGACGAGACTTTCACCCTCCCTGCAAAGCTGGAAATTTACCACCGATCTGTTCCAATCCATTTGGAAGGCTTCTTAGAAGACTGTTTCCATTTTCAGAGTATACCATTTGTTGGGTCATACACAGGTCGGATTGCGCCTACACTGTAAAAAAAATCCCGTAAAATTTACGGTTTTAAACTGGCAGCTGGGTTGGTTGTGCAAAACCGTAAAAGTTACGAAGTAAATCCGTAGGCACAACGGTTTTTTACCATACAGGAACAAGTTTTTCCCTTAAAAGTTAGGAAGAAAATCCGTAGGCACAACGGTTTTTTACCGTATGAAATCAAGTTTTCTCCGTAAAAATTAAGTCATCGAGGTAAGTGACTTCATCGACTGAGTTGAGTTGTTTTCTCCTTCTGTTCGAGTTGAGTTGAAATGTGCTGATGTGTATTATCAATTAGGAATATTAATTAATCAAGGCTTAATTATTAATTTCAATTAGTTTACTTAATATAATTTCTAATTGAACTTACTTGGACGATTTCGATGCAAGATGGTGACAAAACTTCTAACTCCTCCGAGCCGGGGATCGAAACCGCGTTCATAGAAACAAAAGGCAGTCGCTCTAACCACTAGACCACCGGAGACTTCATAAAATGAAGTAAAAATAATCTATTCGAGTTTTAAAGTCACTATAGCTCTAGTGGCGCCACCTAGTGGTGTATAAATCAACTATTGCCAGAACACGTGTTTTAAGGTTAGCTTTCATGAGTGACAACAGGTTACTGCAACATGTGTAAACGATAGCGGAGATGGAACCCTATTAAAAACATGAAATGAATGCAATAAAATTACATTTAAGAAAAAGGAAAGTTATCGTACGGAAAGCAATACCGTATGACGAAAAATAGAATTTGAACTGACGGTTTTAAACCGTTTATGGCTGGAGCGGAAAACGGTGAAAAACCGTTTTGTCAACAAAACAGCTTTAAACCGTCAAATATACGGGAAATAAACGGATATTTTTTACAGTGTACCGCACCGACAGGCAACTCGATCTCATAGGCTAAAGCGCTTCTTTCCTCCCCTCCCGCTTTCAAAACGGGTTTCTCCGCCCTGATTTTAACATATTAACTCCCATCCACACTCCCCCTCTCCCATTTTGTGGTTTTGGCTTTTGTGAAAGAGGCTCGGTCCCCCTAACCGACTATCGTATTTCAGTTTTATGGCCTAGTAGACCGAATGAAAATCTAAACAGGATGGAATTTCAACTTTTTCCCAGGTCTACATCAATTTTCACTACTTTCTTACATTGACGAAGGGGTTTGGCATCCTGTGTTCCAAAAACAGTGGAGCGGATTAATGGTGAATGTCCCGCTTAACATCCCTCGTTGGTTCAAATACAATCAAAATTACTCTAGTTATCGTGTGTCACAAGATAGCATTTTCAAAGAGCTATGCGCATAAAAAGCCCCCATTTTTGTTGATGTGTCCTACAGGTACTAATACGCCAGTAAACAGATGATTCAATCTTCAAACACATGATAACCGCTCATGCGAAGGAAAAGGAGGTCCAATGCACTATGCCACAAAATGTCCGCTAACCCTCTCCTGGCATTTCCAAACTCCTACACTGCAAAACAAACTACAGTGGTTAAAAAAATCGCACAAATAACTTGTCAAGAACCCGACTTCGACTCTTAATGCGCTTCATGTGTGACGAGAACGATTTCATTGTAGAGAACCATCATTGAGCACGCATCCTCTTGGGTTGGCACACAAATCCGGCAATTTTTGACTTTCCTTTTAATCTTTATCTCTTCTATTTCGATGTGTTTTTTTCATATTGTTTCGCTTTCCGTGTTGTTCTTATGTTTTTTCTTATCCAATGTATGTTCTTTTTTTCATTACTTTTTTGTTTTTGTCCCTGTTACATGTATTTTCAAGTTCTAAAAAATAAAATGCACATTCATCCATCCAAACCGGAAAGACGCCAAATGGCTCTAAACACGGGGATGCAGGTGGTGGAATGTAAAAGTAAAGATATGAATAAGCATTGAGAATAATAACTAATCTAATGAGACAATCTATAAACCTATAAGTGACGAATTATTCATATTATTTTAATAAAGAAGCAATATTCAGGAAAAACATAGAAAAGCTTTGTCTCTTACGAGTTTTTATTAAAATTAGCAAAGGCTGTTAAGATAAACGTTATAGAATTTCTGTAATTTATGCTATACATTTGTGGTATGTAATGCCATCTCCCGTTTGACCAGGCACGTCAGGGACGAGGACATCAGATAGGAGTATCAGTAATCCGGTGTCGACTCAGCCAATTTCTGTTGTTCCGCGCCACTCTCCACACGTTTCGTTTTTTACATTTTTTAAAGAATTCTTAATTTTTTTCCGTGCATAACAATCCTGCCGACTAATGCAATAATAATTTTGCTGGTGTAGTTGTTAAGTAATAAGCAGGTCGAGTAAATAACTATTTTTCATTTATTATCAATATATGGGAGAGTGGTGGAATATACGTACATCTCGTATGAAAATTTCAAGTCCAAAGAGAACGGAAAATCCCCGCGTTCTCTCCGATAGGGGATTAACATATAGACACGTTATCAAAGTGAAGGTAAAATTAGCTATTTTTACTAAATTACGTAAGTGTTTTAGGGAAAAGTCTGGCGCCAACAAGACGTTTCAATGGGCCCGTGGCTAAAGTAATCTTTTAATAATAAATATGCCAAAATGCTTGCTTTAATATACCTCCAGGGCGGGAAATAAAACGAAACTGGAGTTTAAGAAAAGTTATTTTAGAATACATTAGTATTGTACTAAGATTTTAAAATATAATATTTGAATTTAAAGTAAAATTAAGAGAGATTATTACATATGTATATATGTAAGATCAGGCTTTAGAGTGGTGAAAAAAGGTGAAGTAATAATCCATTTTGGTCAGGGAAGAGACAATATTTGACTTAATCTTCTTTATTCCATCATGATGATAATTTAGGCTAATTTTCAGCACGTAAAAAAATCCTAATTTGCTATTATCCATGACCAGAAGTAAAGAGGTTGTTGTCAGGTTACATGTTGAAATCAAAAAAGGCAGATAGGAATGCGCAGAAAGTTGAAGTACCCAGAGGTGGGAATTTCCTCGGAAAAAACTCGTGACTTGAAATGAAAGTCGTAGTGCGCTTATTACGATGGAAGTAGAAGTAATTAAAAATGAGGTGTCATTAAAAATGATTTAAGAAAGTTAAAAAATTAAAATGCCACACACACACATATATATAGTTAAATATTTTTGAAACAATCATGACTCAAGTAACATTTTCAATATATACACTTATTAAACTAATAATTAAAATTAAAAATAAAATAATGTTACCTTATCAATAATTATACAAATGAAACACAAAAATATAATTAGATTATATACTAATGTATTAATACTAGTTAGATTATTACTACTATGAAATATATATATAAAATGTTTTCTTGGTTGTAGTCATTAACAAGCCCATTAACTAATTTTCTTTTATTATCCAAATATTTAAGTCATTTTTAAAGAGAGTGGCAGACATATGTGCATCTTAGTTTAAATTTCAAGTCAAAGAGAACAGAAAATCCCTGCATTTTCTCAGGTAAGGGAATAACATATAGACACGTGATCAAAGTGAAGGGAATAATAGCTATTTTTAGTAAATTACGTAAGTGTTTTAGGGAAAAGTCTAGCGCCAAAAGAATGCCGAATTTGCGATTTATATGTGCGCGAGGAAACGATTAGAATATTCTTTTAGTAATAAATATGCCAAACGAGAGATTTAATATACCTTCAGCGCTGCAAATAAAACGAAACTGGAGTTTAAGAAAATTAATTTTGGTATACATTAAGACTTTAAAATATAAAATATTAGAATTTAAAGCAAAATTAAGTGTGATTATTACATATATATAATTTCATACCAAGAATTACATTGAAGTCTAAAATCTCCAAACGAAATTATGTTCTCAACTACTTCTCATACAACTAAAACCTTACTTAAACATGACAACAAAATCGATAGCATTTTATGACATCATTCCTACGATGAAAGGATTTAACCATACACGCCTCCTCAGTTCTAAGAAAATCAAAAATCCCCACTCCTACAGAGAGCAAGCAATATCATTACGCGTGCAGGCACAAGCAATTAATGTCTCTGGTTCTATCTAATAATAATCGATTACTGTAATTAAGAGTCTTATTTCCAAGTTAACCTTTCAGAGTCGAGGGCTCAGATTTTCATCTGATATCCCCCTTCTGGCACAAGCTGAAGTCCCTTTTATTTTTTTCCCTTGATTCTGTTTCCCGAAATTATTATCAGGGTTAATTACATCCTTATGAAAGACGCTGTGATGCATTTATCTAGAAATATGCTTCTTTATTTTTATGCCGAAACGGTTTCGTTTGCTCATAATTATTTTTGGATGTTTCCTTTAGAAGGAATAAGACGAAACTTTTAACGCTATTTAAATAGTACGTGGGGGTGTCTTTACTTGATATGGTTTGGTTGTTGGATAGTTCGTATGCAATTTATTCGAACTCCTTAATTTGAAATAAAATTTCGTGGAATGAAACCTTTTTACTTTCCCGTGCACGGAGGACATTAAAAGAAAATATTATGATCATCAAACAGATTGACCTCGAGATTTTAATGGATGTCCATGTTTTAGACATCCCTCGACAAGGCCAGTTTGGAATTATGTCTGTCTGTCTGAGAACCTAGTAGCTCAAATACGCAACGAGGTAATCGGGCGAAATTTTATATGTGGATTTTACACCAAAATTGGAGATTCCAATTAAATTTTGGGCGATAATATTTTTTAAAGAAAAAAAATCCCTTATTCCCAGAATTCACTGTTTGGAGCACTGCGACCAGGCTTTAAAGATAGTGCATGGCTACTCTTCTATAGATAGTAGAAATGGGAAAAGCCTACCGGTTTTAACCAAGAACCGGGTTTTTTTTGTTTGTTTCGGTTAACTGGTTTTTAGGGTATTTTTTTATTCCGGTTATAACCGGTTACTTTTTTAAAAATCCAATAACCAGACAAAAAAAAACCTTAGATTATACTAAAATTTATCTAGTTATTGAGCTTTGAATTTCATCATTTTAGACTAATCAACGACAACCGCTTCTTCGAAGCGTCTGTTGTCGGTGGATTATTGAAAGAGTCTTTATGAACAAATAAATATTGGCCAATGGATTGATTTCGTGTAAAAACAGTATTAATAAAAAAATTTCGTCTACAAACGGCGTTTGTTTTTCATATAAAAAAAACGAAAACCGGTTATCTTCGCAATAACCAATATCCCTAATAGATAGACATTACTTCCACAACTCTACCTTTCTTCGTCCAAATGCAGTTTCTACGTATAAAGACATAGGCATAGACAAGACTCTGTATATTGATTTTTATTTTGTGAAATGGGAATTACCTTTCAATCAGTCTGAAATCTTCCTGGAATTCTATAGTGACTCAAAAGTCTAAGAATTTTTCACCTCATCTTCACCCAAGAATGCTAGCTTTTAAGTAGCAAGTTAAGAGGAGCGTTAATACGGATTTCGGAAAATGAATATTATTCGTTGTGGTAAAAATAATCGATGATTTCATAGAGAAAATAGATGTATGAAGTATTAAATACGGTAAAATAATCCAAGTGTATGGTAGAATTACGAATAAAAACTGTTCTAAAAATGAGTGCAACTCGAGATAACTTCCACTGAACACTCTGTAATATATGAGTAATAATCGATGATTTCATAGCGAAAAAATGAATGAAATACGGTAAAATAATGCAAGTGTATGGTAGAATTATAAATAAAAACTGTTATAAAAATGAGTGCAATTCGAGATAACTTCCACTGAACACTCTGGAAGGTATGAGTAATAATTGTTCATACTTAAAAGACCCAAGAAAATTATCATTAAAATCCCGTTATTTTAACCACGCCCGAGTTATTATTCATAACGCGCTCCTTACCTGCATCTCATACAAACTGTACGGATGAAAAAAGTTGAATCACTAACTTCTTATTGCATATCGCATGGTTTCAGTTATTATGCAAGAAGAAAGCTATCTTGGATAGTTTTTGTTCATTCAATAGATTTATTTCATTGTTAAAATATATCTTTTTTCCTCTTCTGACACTAGAAAAAAATTACAATTTTGAGATATCCCTGAAATTATGATAGGAACTCTTTGTCACCAGAATTTAAACGATTTAGTTCTGCAAGGTGGTTCTCACTAAGTGGCCCGATATCGGCTTCGGAGTCGAGGTCCGCAACATAGAAACTTAAATCCACCAGAATTCTGCAAGTACGCTAGCCTGGTGCACTTTGGTAACGGTAGAAAAGTTTGAAAATAGGTTACCGGCTCTGGTGTTGTCATCATCATCTCATCACAATGCAAAATGATGAAGACAGGCCGCAAAATTATCTTCAAGTAGCCTAAAAATTAAGATAACACTCTAACTAAACTTAAGTTTTGAAAAAGTATGGGGAATTAGGTCTTTTAAATCTGATATTTTTATCTATAAGAGCATTAAAACAGCACTTGGGAATTTTATGTTAACAAAATGGATTTCCTCACATACACGGTGTTTCAAAAGTCTTGTTAGTTACTTTAGGAGGTGATGGAACACAGCTGGATAAGCACAAATCATCATAAAATGTATGGTCGGTATGGTAAATATATATATATATATATATATATATATATATATGTTTTCTTTGTTATAGTCATTAAATTAATAAAAATGCCAAATAAAGAGCTATTTTTCATTTATTATTCAACATAAGATGGGAGCGGCGGAATATACGTACATCTTGTGTGAAAGTTTCAAGTCCAAAGAGAACAGAAAATCCCTGCATTCTCTCAGATACAGACACGTGATCAAAGTGAAGGGAATCTATACTTATAAAAGTCAATGTATGCGATGTCCAGACGAATCTATACGACTTACAGCCATCAAATTTGACACACAGGTAGTCGTAATGGTGACTCAATGCAACTCGAAGCAAGAATTTTAAAATTTAATTTAGAAATCTTTTTATTTAATCTTTTGTATGGTTTTGGGTCATTTTTGGCACGTTTACGGCTGTAGTATTTTTTCTAATGATCGTTGAAAAAGAATTAATGTACCATCGGATAGAACAAACACTTTTTTGTTCTAATACAGTTTGTTTTGAATTTTTAACATAATTTACTGAATTTTGAGAAATTTTTAAATAATATTCACTTTTCATTTATATTTTTAACTTTCAAATCTTATTTTCTTGCATCCGACTTTCTAATAACGCTATCATTTTCATTTTTTAGGTATAAATCGGAATATTTATCCCTATTTTAAAACAAGAATGGTTAAAATATCTTTTTTCTCCGATTTTCTATGAATTTTTTTATTGATCAGTTCAAAACATTTTCTCTCGCATATCCGAATCGAAGAAGCTTTCGTCCGACCGAAGGTTACTCTGAGTTCCCAGAATGCATTTCAACTATCCGATTGGCTGGCGGTATCAAGCGACAGTCACGTCATACTCTCGATTATTTTATTGCGTCAGCTAATCTTAATTACTTCATTTTACTGATCTAAGAATCATTTGATTTATTTGTTTTATACTTTGCATAGTCTCGCACATATTCTGATATCTTTAGTTAAAAGAAAGTTCCTGCGTGTACTTTAACTAAAAATCGAGAGCGAAATCCATAATATATATAAGTTTTTATTTCGTTTTTTTAAACACCTTGCATTTAACATAGAAAAAAGTAAGCAATGGCGCTGATAGTGAAAATATCAAGCGATTCACGAAAATTGAGCCAGATTTGGAATAATGGAATTTAAGGCTTTTGGGAAAATGGAAAATATAACTCAGAATGAATTGAAAAAAATCCGATTATTTTATAGTAAAAGAGAACATTTAAGCCAAACAAGCGTACACAGGCTTTCCCATTCTAATCCTCTGCAAATCTTTCAGCAGAACTTCAACAAATAAAAAACTATTATTTAGCTATATGTCGCAAAGAAACTTTTAGCCAAATTATTTTACTATTCATTAATATTTAATGTAAAAAGGATTTTAACGGATAAAATACAACAAACGAGACCTATTATTCTCACGTAGCAAAAATTCCCTCTCATGATAAAAGCAGCACACTATTATGAATGCATCCGCACTTAATCTTTCCATTAAGAATTATTTTTAAGTACTTAGCATGATAAAAGGAAGGACAAAGTAAGAGTTTAATATAAATTCCATGCATTTTTTACGATACCTACCTTTCACATATCATCCAAGAGAACAGAATACTTAATAGAAAATTCATCTTTTATCTTGTGAAAATGGTTAGGGAAAAAATTGAAGCATGCCATTTTTACTTCAACGAATCCGTTCATTAACATAATAACAAATGAAAGTTATCCAGGATTAGTTTAGAACAAAGCCTTGCTCATTTTGGGTCTCAGTGTGGCGCTCAATATTTGCAAAAAAATTAATTGAATATACCTGCCATTTCTTCACAATCTGGTATGAAACAAAAGCCTTTCATTTTGTTCTATCATGGCATAAAAACAACCATTAATTACCCCCGAAAATTCGGATTAGAAATCTGCAAGAAATTATTCAGTTTCATTTATAGGAATATATTCATCGCAGTACGAAGCTTAAGAAAGAGATTAATATGCCGAAAAAAAATTCAAAGATTTATACATTTCGGATTATTATTTTTTCTTTTCATAATTCCTTTCTCTATTCATTTTTTACGATGAATGATGGCGAAAAAATGGTGTTCCGTTAATAAGGCAATTATTTTTAATTAGCACTTTTTTATCTTTAGTTGTCTAGGAAATGAGTAGACTGCGGTTATGTTGTACAGGAATGTTAAAAAAATTTTCTTGTGTGTTCTCGTTATTTTTGAAAATTTAATTCAATTTTTTTCTTAACACTTTGTTCTTCTAAGCTGTGAATAGAGCTTAAAACTTGAAAAAGAAAAAAACCCAATTCAATTTGAAATAAATATAATAAACTAATTAATTCCTAATATCATATTTTAATTAACTTCTTGGTTTTATGTTTTATTTCTCGTAGACGGCACAAAGTGTTTCTTCAGTTATATATTTTGTTTAATATCTGGGGAATTGTTTAATAATTTCTTTTATAGAATCAGAATATGACTTTTGATTTAAAACAAACGATTTATTTTACAAATAATTTATATTTTTTTATTGTCTAGTTCATAGCTAATTTTTACTGTATAATGTAGATACATTGTAATGTATGCACATTGGTTTATTTGGATAAATATTTGAAGAGATCTTTGTTATCTGCATACTATTTGAGAAAAACGAAATGAAAATTCGCGTAGCATTTTATGAATAATTCAAAATACTTAGACGTATAATGCTCCATATAGAAGTAATTAAACTCTTGATTATGCGGGAATAAACCAGTGCATTATGCATAAAATAACCAGATATCCGTGTTTCATCTTGATGGGTTTGAAAAATAGAATCACCGGTTCCTTTCCCCGCAATTTTTAAACAAAATTTTTATAATTGTCACGTATTTTCACGCGAAAGTGATATTTTGTTTTAAAAACCTTCGACAAGAATTTTGCCAATATGTACTTGAAAAAAGGAGATTCGAGCCTCTAGTCCAGAGGTTCCCAACCTGTGGTACGCGTACCACTGGGGTACGCAAAGGACTAGTTGGGGTACGCGAAATCGAAGTTGGAAAGGCGGAAAAAAGAACATAATTTTACATAATTTTGTCTCCCCAAGTTAATACTTGCTATTTAATAAGTATACCACTTGAAAAATTGATTACTACAAAGCCTAACTTTTTGTTATCCTTCTAAGTCAATGCGAAATTATTACAGTACTGATTGCATTTGTTTTGGCGTTGAACTAATACTATTATAAAATTGCAATAAAATATAAAATCAAAAATAAGTTCAGCAAATGTTATTAATTCGAGTCATTTGACTCTTAAGCTAACATAAGCCCTTAACATTATTGATAAAATCTTTCTTTACATAGACGGGTGGTTGGTGGGGTGGGGGATATGACAGTACGTGGTATGCTAAAATATATAGATTAATCAAGAGTTACGGAAGGGAATAAAGGTTGGGAACCCCTTCTCTAGTGCAAAACATCATAGCATGATAATATTTCAGGCTTGATTCGTCTATCTTGTCATTGTCTGCCTTGAATCCATCAGCCGTTGCATTCTGTGCATACCGATTTTTACATCACGAAGTTTACAGAAAGAATGCCAGTCTAAAAACATTTTCATGTTAATTAAATCGAAAATGAAAATGTTTTGAAATTAATCTTCAAAAAAGCTTTATTTTTTAAAAATCACAACGTTAACACTGGCAAAGTACGCGAGTTAAAGATTTCGGAAACAAGAAAATTGGTTCGAGTTTCATTACAACAATAACAAGCATTGCTGCAAATTGTGTTTAAAATTAATTTTCAGAGATTTTGAAATTAGAGAAAAAATTGCACGGAAATAAAATTGGCATCACGAAAAACTAAATGTTTGGATTTTAAAGGGGTGCTAAAATGGTTTTTATGCGATAATATGCTCCGAAGTTATTGAGGAAAAGCCTTAAAATTTTTAATTAACTAAAAATATAATTATTAAAATCTTGAAAATCTACTCTTAGTGAGCACCTTCTACTGAAGAATGAACTAAGTGCCAAATTTGGTAGCTCTAGGTCTAAAGCAGTGGCGTAGCAAGTTATGGTGGCACCGGTGCGGAGTTTAAACTTGTCACCCTCATGTCCACCAAAATATGAAATGAAAATTATTCATGAAACAATATTTTTATTCAATTGGTTTAGTAAAGTGGGTATATTGTTAATTATTTTGTAAATATTTTTATGAATAAAAAAAGTAAAATGGCTTTTTATTAATAAGCCAGTTTAATGTACATTGTAAGAAATCTTTTTTCATAGTTGATCGTACCTAGTGCATAACTTTATTATTATTCTAATGATTATTTTAACTATTGAAAAGTAACATGCTATTGTCTGCGATGGAATAAATGAAGATTTAACAACTGCTGTCTTTTCCTTAACTACATGGATTACTTCACCTTTAAAACCTGATGTTACAGATACATATTATATTATGATGATGTTCAGGTTAAAAAAATCATCTTGCTGCACAGAAAAACTTGGGGGAGATGATATCATTGCAATGATGAGACAATGAGTCACAGGACTGGTTGCTTGTTTCCTTGAGCATCAACACAGTTCAAAAGAAACGAGACAGAACACCCCCTCCCCTACGCACCTCACAATAATACTAAATCGTTACAGCATCACATCTTTCACCCGAAATTTGCTACAATTAGCGATTGTCAAAACCCATGTAAATTATTTGACACGTTATTTTATGTAACAAAAAGGCGCATTAATACAAAACCGCCAATTTTTTGTCACCCCCTCAGAGCTGGTACCCGGTGCGGGCCGCACCCACAGCACCCGCCTTCCTACGCTACTGGTCTAACGCTCTATCCACCATATAGAGCGTTTTGAACGATTTTTGCATCATTCATTACGCAATTTGCAGAAAGTATGCCAGTCTAAAAACATTTCATGTTATAAATTAACTTCTGAAGAATATGTGCTTCTGCCCTTTAGTTTACAAAAAATGTATATTGTATTAGGATGGAATTGGATTCACAACTTGCTACAACTAGGCAACTCTTATAGACCAAGCGCTGTATATAATGTTCAAGAAAAATTAAGCTAATCATTAAACGAAAGTTCACTTCCATAAATAACATTTAATGTCCAAGTTCTTGAAACAAATGATTTGTAGTTATTCAGTTGTAGTCCTCATTTCACGATTTATTTAAGAAAATAATTTCATGAAAACAATAAAAACACACTTTTATTAGTGAATTAAAAAGTAAAATATTTTCATTTTAATTATATCCTTCTTTTCTGCCTTTGACATATTTCACAATTCATTATTATAAATGTAATGGAATGTTGTAATCAAAATTTTCTCAAATTCACTAACAGATGGCGACCCTCGTATGAAATCAAAATTTAAATAATTGATTGTGCAACTGATAATTGAGTTCAGGAATTAATTTCTAAGAAATTATATGATTAAAAAAAATCAGAAGAGCTCTCCCTTCGACTTTCGCCTATACTTTCACAACAGAATTTGTTTCATAACATTGGACAAAAATGACTGTGCTGAATCGCTAAATAACAAATGTTTTCAGTTGATATCAATAAAAATACAAGCATCCAAAATTGCGTCTACCGCTGATGGCTTTGTAGCTGATTTTCTGTTGTTGCTGTCACTGTTTCTATTATTGTGTAATTTTGATGCATTCTGGTAGTATAAAAAATTAGGAAAAAATACGCAGTCAGAAAATCCAAAATTTTTATATTCAATAAAGCCAATTGCATAATGTTCCTTTTCTTTAATATTCAATATCTTAATCCCAGACAAATAACTTTGCACACAAACAGATGCATTAAATATTTTCTTGGGCATGAGTGGCGGCGAAAAGCCAATAGCTAAATAAACGCAATAATTAAATTTTTGTTTAGTTTAGTTACATTTACGTCCCGTTTTGAACCAACATGAGGGCTAATTTGGGATGGTAATTTTGAACCTTGACAAGAGCGACACCTGTGGGGGCACCCCCTTCTTCAAACTTCCGCAGCATACCAGAGGGGACGCAATAATTAAAAATATGTACACTTTTTTCAATCAATATGAATGGCAAAGCGATTGATCAAAATCATATACATAAATATGGAGCTTTTCTGTGTAGCTTCACAGTATAGTGAAAGAAATTGATTCTGTATTTTGGAAATGTACTTCTTCCTGTTGATGGATTTATTCAAACATTTGATAAAGACCTGATAACTGTATATAAGCAGTATTTGCCTAATTTCAATCGTTCGCCATGTTTCTAAGTTATCGTGATCAAATAAACGCAAACAGACAGACCAATGGTGAATCTGGGGGGAAGGGCTATCGGGCTGCAGCCCCCCGGAGCTAAACTAAAATTCTCGATTTTATTTAAAATCACTACAACTGTTTGTTCTTAGTTTTCATTTTTTAAAAATAATAAAATCGGGACAACATTGCTTTCTGGCTTGAGAGGATCGAAAATTTTCCTACTTTTCTATTCCTTCCACTGGTACTTCTAGCGTTGACGCGGTCGAAAACATTTTTTGGCTAATTATTTCATTGTATTTTTTATTAAATTATCGAAGGTATTGTGGTGTTCTTTATGATTCTTATTGTCAGGTGAGGAAAGTCTGTAAAGTTGAAGTGTTTCCGTTTACATAAGCCATGAGGTTAGACATTCGTCACTTCAATACAAAATTTTTATGACCTTAGCCCCCCCCCTCCGGACTCGAACCTGGATTCGCCACTGAGACAGACTGATATACAGATGTAATTTGAAAAATTTTATTTTTTTTCAAACCCATGAAGTTTTAAAATACCGAAATTCTACAAAATCCCGAGATCAAATACTCTTACAATTACATGAACTTTTCTGTGTATATTCGTACAAGAGAATGTAAACAGAATTGAAATTAATTAATCTTGTAAAATGTTGACGAAAATTCTGTTTAAGGATATTTACTACCCGAATTTGCTTACTGAGCAGATTTATAAACAATAACGGTTGGCTCAATTTATCGAAAGAAAAATGTGAGAAGACCGGTGTAAATAGAAATCGCGATAGCTTAGCATGTTAAAATTAATATTATCCAACCCATATGACAATAAGAATAAATAGATAACACATATAGCAGTACTTATCTTGCAGGAATTTTATCAATAAATGGTTTCATTATCAAAAACCAATCATTACTAGTCAACAGGTTGTCTGAAGTTCAGCGCGAAAACTGACCACAAATTCCGTAACATTTATAATAATGAATACGAAATTCATTATAGATTGAAAGTAGAAAACATCAATAAAAAATACTTTAATGACACACTGTTATTTGGCATTTACTTAAAAGTAGAAAATATGTTTTAATAAGAAATCTTTAGACCAATATCTCAATAGCGTGATGCACTTAAAACAATACCATAAAGAAATTAAACCACGATGACTAACGTTAAGAAAGAAAACTCCTAAACATTCATTAAAAATTTAAAATATATTATAAATGCTATAAAAATTTCAATTTACATAGATTTTTATATCAGAGCCTCAAGCTTTTATGATTATTTTTTGATCTCCAGATATTTGATAAAAAAAACTATTTTCTACTTTTTAGTACTTTAATATAACGCACCTTAATTAAAAAAATGTCTAAATATATTATTACTGTGCATTAAAATGAAAATTTCACAGTTCTATCTCATGATTCCTTGAACGATATCACGTTATTTCGGAAATTCTCAAAATCCTAATGCATGTTTTCCATTTTTGAAACAAACGAACCATTATTCTCTTAAGAGAAACGTCAAAGCAAAACAAATCAAAAAGCTAATGTGAACTTAGAATTGAGAAGGTTTAATATTTTTATACCAATTCCAGTCACAAGCATTTGATTAAAAAATCGTGCTCCTGGTTTCGAACGTGCAGTTTTTGGTTTTGGGAGATGGAGGAGTCTGCTCGGCAATTTTCCCGCAATATTAAGAGAAAAACAAATAAATAAAATCACCGTTTCGTTTCCAAAAACTTACGATGATTTTATTCTCACTTAATTTGTTCAAATTTATTTTGTTTATCGTTATCTATGCTATTCTGTTGTTATAAAGATATATTCCTAGATTGATGTTTGAATGTGAAATGTTAAGTTTTGCTCCAGTCTAAAAATATCTAAATTAAGTGACTATCCAGATTGGGAACAATGAGGTCAACATTTAAAAATTAATGAATGAAAATAAAATTCCGATTCAAAGCAAAAAATGAATTAATTGATTGATTATATCTTCTTGAGACCCATAGGTATAATTTTCTATCGATTTTCACAAAAATCGAGATTTATACTCTTGATATGATTATACAACACTATATATAATTAATTTATTAATTATATATTAATTAATATAAATAATAAATAAATTAATTGATATCATTTTCTAATATAATCAATTATATATAATGAATAGACGACAGCATGGGACTATTCAAAGCATTGTAAGGGCTTTGAATGAAAAGCAGTTTTAAAAAAATTAAAACATAAATGTTCATTAAAATGGACGAGGGGTCTCAAGAAGATATAAATAAAATAAATGTTTCTTAATCATCAATTAAAATCATGAAACACAATAAATGCATTAAACGATATATTGCGTTACAACAATATATGCTTTTGGCAGATTGGGTGCGGTTTATGATAAGGGGCGTATACAAAAAAAATATTGTTCAACAAATGAAGAATTGTAATGTCTTCAAGCTAGAAAAAGCGGAACGAATTGTCTGCCAAGCTAACGCTTGGGGAATTTTTTCTACCTATTTCAGTTTTTTTTATTTTCTTTTGTTATTGAGAAAAGTAATCACAACAAAATATGTATGAAAGTTTATGATTGATAATAAACAGTATACAATATAGTAGCATACTATTATCAATAGTAATATATAAATAAATGTATAATTACCACGAAAAATATTGCATCTGTAAAATTCATTTCCAGTTAAGTAAAAACAATTAAATGGTAATATTAAATTTTTAACGTAATAATTTGTGTAAATTAAATTTGGTTTGTGATAACAGTTTTTGTACGGTTATCGGGGTAAAACCCTGTATAGAAATTATTTTTCTTGATCAAAAATTTCAATCATATCATTTTTTTAAATTAATCATATAACTCTTTTAAATAATTTAATTTTAAATTGCTACTTCCTTACTGTTCAGCTGTCACTATTTAAAATAGTATTGGAAATATTAAGAATAGCGGAAAAGGCTTTGGAAATTAATATTTGGTTTGTGTATCCAGCTGACCAGGGGCGAGCTTAAAGAGAAAATCCGCATACTCACCGCTTCCGCCTGTTGCGTCACAGATGGCCGGAGGAAAACAAAATAGTCACGTGTACATGCCCGTTGGCATGACGACCCCACAAACAACCTCGGGGTTCCGTTTCACTCGGAGCAATAAGCCACACTGTGGAAATAACGGTGCGGTATTTCGAATCAGGGGAAGCAGGGTTGCCGGATCTCGCCAATGTTTCTACGCCAACGCCGCCATGAGAATGGGTGGAAAAAAAGCATTTCGCATTATTAATAAAAGAATTTCTTTGGTACTAAATGGGAAAATATAATGAAAACAGGTAAAAACATCTTCCATTACGTTACTCGTTACAACAATACTTTGAGGACCAAATAAAGATATCGTTATAGAGAGACGTAAATACATACATAATACAACAATATACAATTTGCAAAAAAAGCATCACCAGAGTGTTAATGATTGTTAAAGCATACAAAAGTTTGAAAATTCAGCTATACACATATACCTGAGAAACTTATTTACCGAAAAAACCCAATATTTTCGTTTGCTTATTCAATTTTTTAAAACTGTTAAGTGAACTAACAGGGTTTGCATAGAGTCTAATGCACAAAAATTATCATCATTTCATCTTCATCATCATAAAGGCTTGAAAAAAATGTCCGCAGAGACAAAACTGTTTGATGATGTTCCTGGGATGTCAATAAGGATTGCGATGGATCTGTATCATCATCATCGTCCGCTTTATCATCATTTTCCATTTCGTCTCTGATTTTAGACAGAATATCTTCTTCAGTAATTCCTGCAAAAACCATAAGATCCATCCAAGTTCATCCGACGTTAAAGATTCCTCCACGTTAATTCCAGACATTTTGCCATTTTTTCTTCAAGCTCAGTTAAAGTCTTTTGAAGGCTCAAAACACATTCTTCAGCATCTGAAACATCGCCATTTTTGGAATTTTTGTCATTATCAGTATGCTCATTCTCCATAAAATATTGTTACAGGGGAAGAAAGTGGTGTTGAGATTTAAAAAAAACACATTGTTGTACAGGGGTTTATTGCTGTAGAGAATATCGTTATATTGAGGGGAGAATAACATTATGTTGTATGCAAATTCACCGGGACCACAACATTGTATTGTTGTAGAGCGATATATCGTTGCATCGGATATCGCTGTATCGAGAGTTTACTGTATTTCTTATTCTGCCTGTCGATGCTTTAGTGTATGTAATGGAACGATAAATGGTGCTGCTGATAGCAGAACATACGTCGAAATTTTCTAACTGTACTGTACAAGTTTTTAATTGGTTTTAAAATGTGTAATTATTAGTTACTTTAACTCCACTAAAGAGATTTTATTTCGTAGTACAATTTTCCAGGTTAGATCGGTTTTTAAAGTTCGCATCGAGTGTAGTGCCGTGGTGGAAGAGTCTGAACTAAAGTAGGATAAAGGGTTTCGGCATTAAGAATCTTCCGTTTCTGGTATAACATCTTTACGTCGTTGTGGTGTGAAAGTCTGGAGAGCGGATAGACTGAGTAGCTGCTGTACTCGTTCCTCACCATTTTTCAATATTACATGTTTCTCCAACATAAAGTTTCAATTTAAGACTATTAACTTCAAACTGTTCTATGTTTGTACAATAACCTATTACCAGTGTGATAAAAAAGAATTGGGAATACTTCATTTAAAATGCAAATATGCTAGAAAACATTTGCAAACTTTTATCAAATATTTTTAAGATTTATATAAACATATAGCAACACTCGATATTTAATTTCATATTATCATCTGAAAATAAATTTGTTCTTAATTTAGATAAAAATTTCAGCTTCGTGAATTTTCCAAAGTGGCGCATGTAATTAAGTAAAGAACATGCATTAAATATTGTTTCAGCTATGAAATTTCTTCTGAAAAATGTTTGAAATGATGCAAAAAGCCGTTACAGACAACTGTTGATCAGAAACAAGATTCTTTTAGTGATACAAATTTTTTAAACAGGTAGAGAAACCGTCGTAGATGTATCGTCCAATCATCAACATCAAATCAGTTGATTTTTACGTAGTTATAGTGGTTGAACAAGTAGAGATATTAGTGAACAAGTTCCTACATCGATAATGTCGAAATCGATCTGAATTGTGTCAATGTAACTTATGGATTTTGACTCATGACAATGCTCTTTATCTCAGTGCCATTATTATTCGTAAAGAGTAAATTAAATACAGCTCCACAAGCACCTGATATGGAACCGTACGACTTTTTTTTATTTCCACAGCTGAATATGCGTTTTTGAAGTCACCGCATTAAATCTATTGATGCAATAAAATAAAATTCGCTAGGAATCTTTAAAGGGTTTCATGAAAACCATTAGCAGATTTGCATTGCAGTCAAAGCAAATTACTTTGAAAAAGACGTAACAAATATTGACAAATAAATTGATACTTATTGTTTTCTGGCAGCATTCCCGATACTTTTTGATCACAGTAGTACAAAATATGAATCATTGTTAAACTTGTGATTAATTGATTTGTTACAACTAAAAGTATCGATATCTTCTTAAAAAGAAGAACTGTCTGTTATGAAACGAGTTTAATGTCACTGTTTTTATAATTCAGAGAAGACAACAATATATCCTTAGAGTAAGCATTCCTTCATTATACAGTCTTGGTTAATTGCCAAGTAAAAGAATAATTTGTCCATTTCCGATTGGTAAATTCTAAAATTTTCAAATATATTCCATTAAAAATGGGTATTCTACCTAATGAAATTTTTGCGCTGTGAATAGCAATACTGTGAGAGCAGTAATTAATTTATAAAATTTTTAGAGATACGAAAGAATGAATTTAAAGAAAATTTCTAACAGCCTTAAAAATGTGAGGGAAAGAATTTAATAAATTACTTTGAAAATCGAATAAATTGATGGAAAAAAATAATATTAAATTCTGTTATCAACTCAAAGTTCAGAGTGTGAAACGGGCAAAAATCAAAAGAATTTTATTGAAGAAGTAGGACGCAATATTTTAAAAAATTGATTATTTCCCTGAAAATATCAATGCCTTATATTTTTTATGGTAGAAACACGAAAGTTTTGGTCAAAAGTAATCACTCAATAAATACATTCCAATAATCTTTAGAAGCTAATTTTTTAAAAGATAAATATAGTTAAATTTTTAGTATGGGATATTCTTTTACAGGTGAAAAAGAAACCTAAAAAGAAATTCTGAGATATTCCATTGAAATCCTGAATTGAATCCAAAATTCGAAATTCCTGACTTTCCGAGCTAATCCGGATCGTTTGCTAACTCTAATTATGCGAGTCATATTATTTCGCTTATTATCTAATACATAAGTTGGTTTTTACTATAAAAGTTTATTACGTGGTTAAGTAAAGAGAAATTTTAATTAAAGTGGACGCCGCTTAAAGTGACCTCGGTCAATGTTATTATTCGCTTCATATTATTAAAAACCTCTAATCCCGAACCGATGTAGTCAAAGGTGCACAAAAATATACGTTTAGTGTGATCACTACATAGTTTACTGTTATCATTTTTGAAATCTATGTATTAATACGTGAAGACAAAACTTTGCACTCCTTTTTAAGCAAATTGCGCTCACGGAGGAGTGTGATATTTGTCATAGTTAAAGATCATTTGGAGAAGGAGTGCAAAAAGATAAAATTTATGTAATGCTGATAGAAATTAAGTAAAATAAATCATTCATTGTTTACGTTCATACTTAATGTCGAACACATAAAAGTCTGTGGTCAACAGTTGGACAACATTTAGTTTTTTAACCGCTCGGGTTTTTTTTTGTTTCAATAAAAATATATATAAAAAATACGAAGCACGTATTCTTTATTTCATTGTTTGTACTAATTTTTTTATTTAAATTTTATATAATTTGAAAAAGATAGGCAAATTAACTGTGTAGCCTTGGTGAAACCTGGCCAGTATAGCAATAAAAAAACCCCAAGGAAATGTCAAAAAATGCGCTATTGTTTTCTGAATATGACTTAGCCAAGCTGTACCTCATTTTTCCTATCGTTCGTATTTTTCAAATAATTCGAAAATTAATACATAATGACGTATTTGTACATGCTCGCAGCTGACGTAATAGAACAAAATTCAAAAAATTATATGCAATGATTATAGAGGTATACTCTTTGACAAAAGAACCTCAATAACGTTCAAACTTTAAAAATTTAATGAATTACTTAAAATAAAATTTCGTTTCAGGAATTTTGACCGAATTAATTGATCCTTCATTTTGAACCAATGTTAACGACTGACGTTTGAAGTCCGTGAAATTTCTCGCCCCACTTGTAAGGAAACATTTGGGAGTGCATCTCTTAACAAGTTCCTGGAGTCAGTTATGACTGACACGATTAGAATCTGCTTCGCCCATCGAGGCTTATGTGGAACATTACATGAAAAACTTCCAATTCTCATTGAACCCAGGACTGTTTTATACAATGGGCTAATTGGTCCCAGGGGCGCCTTTGATCCATAGGCGCCTAAAAATTTACTATACCGATTTTATATTAATTTTGAGTCAGAAAATTTGAATTTAGCTTATATATATTAAAAAATGTGACTAGGTCTTGTATCTAGACAGCTATTTAAATACTAAATATATTATTATATTTTAAAATTTATAAATATATTGAAGAGAATTGAAAAATGCTTTTTATGTAATGTAACAGTTAAAGCTAATCATGCACACACACGATTAGGGGCGAAGGAAGTTGTCTCGCAAAATCCTATTTTGAAAAGGCAAAATTGTAGATCTTTAATCACTGAACAGGTGACTTTTTCACTCAGTTATATTATTACTTAGGTATTTTCATTGGGCAATTCCTAATTACGTCTGGGCTAGAATAATTACGCCAAATTATTCTAGCCTAGGGCGCTCGAATTTGTTAAGACGGCCCTGCCCTGAAGGTATGCTAAAGGAAGAGTATGAAGAGTGGATGTCCATAGACGAGGAAAGTCCAATAGCTGCCACACTGAAGTAAATTTCCCAAGCTGCAAGACCAAGCAATAAACTTTGATGGTTTCCAATGGGAACGAATGGATTGGAAAACCCTCCAACGAACACTGAAATGAGGTATATTTATTGATATTTTGAAACACGGGGTGCATCATCGTTCAGCAAATGGTAAAAAACAATACGAATACGAACAATATATAAGTGAGCTAGCTGTTAAGGTATCCGAACACGTTCGGAGCACTTTTTTCTTAAATTGTGAAATAGAAACACCAAAATATGTTTTTTAGATTCGAATTTAATAAAGATTAATATTAGCGTATGATTTTTTAGTATAAATTTTTATAAATTTACAAAATTCTTGAATTTCTGCTGCTTTTCAGAGGAAATTTCCCAAAACTTCAAACATGCTACAGGTCAAACTTTTGTAATAATTCAAATAAAACTAATACTAAAATAAACTACATACTATGGGCTAGTGCTTGTACTAGAATCTTAACATTCTTTGGATAAATAAAAATTTTAGAGTTATTCGAACAATTATTATAAGATTTTCAGCAAATTTTCTGTGCCATTTTTCAAATAAAAGACCATAATTTAAAAAATATTGTTGCAATATACATTATTCTAGTACATTCACTAGAGAAACATTTGAAGAAAGTGTTCACAAAATTTCAGAACAATCGAATGATAATATCTTGAGTTGATATCTTGTTTGAAGTTTGAAAAATATGCATAAAATCTAATTTTGAGAAAAATCAAATTTTAGTTTTTCCACGCGCTCAAATTATGTATCTAAACTTAAAAAAAAATTCCTAAAAATATACTGACATCATATTAGCTTGCAAAAAAGGAGTTTAAAAGAATTTTTGACAGGTTTCAGTCCCTTTAAATGACAACTTTCGGCTAATTAAACGCCCACTTCCGGTTTTCGGTTTGTTATAAAACAATTAATATCTCATCTTCTAATTAACGTACCGACAAAAGTAAATATGTTTTAGAAAGGTAAATGAATGAACTATCGAAAACATCAAAAATTAAAAAAATGGAATTTTGGTCGAAAATCGACTTTCGAACGTGTTCGGATACCTTAAGGGATAATTGTCCACAAACAACAATTAATGAGTTTTTAATTGTTATTTTGAAATAAATTATAGATAGTCTTGAGGTAAGTGTTTTTTCCCTTTCCCTTGATGTGATAAAAATATGGTTAATTTTACCCAATTCGGGTATTGTTATCAACCAGTTAATGTTATCAAAATTATTAAGTCCCGAAGTGAACACATAAAGCGACAACTACTGTATTTGTACTTTGATTTTCTTCAGTGATCGTGTATTACATTTGATTGCTGCTCTCTGTATGATTAATTTTGCAAAGGAACCCGTAATTTTTCCGTCCAATCTGTAATTTATATACATATTGTTTCTTTTAATTTATTCCTAATTAAAGTATTTCTAAATTTCGTAAAGATATGAAAAAGATGATTTTGAAATTTATAGAACTTGATAGTTATAGGACATTTTATTTCTGTACACAGTTTAAATTTGCGGTAACCAATTATATCGATTGGTTACGAATGGAAAATGTTTTAAAGCCTGCGAGGGAATTAAACAAATAAAGCACTTTTAAAGCCTGCGAGGGAATTAAACAAATAAAGCACTTTTAAA
>BGPR01001777.1:85610-150619 GCA_013235015.1 Araneus ventricosus
CCCAAACAGCAAACAAACTAACGAGAATGACTAACCGGCATTTCCTGGCAACTTAAACCACAATTCCCGGTTCTGCATCTGACAAACTGCGATGTTTATCGGAACCATAAAAATAAACACATCTCTACATAAGAGACAGAGAGAGAAATAAAAGCCGGCCAGATAAAAACGGCACCGGAAAGAATTGGGGTTAAGCTCCGAGAGATATCATTGTCCATCTTGTCCGGCGCAATATCGGCCGAAGGAATGTGACGTCCTGCCCGTGGGGTGGAAGTGGATACTCACACGTTCTCATCGAGAAGGAAAAAGGAAAAAAGAAACGGGATAAAAACGCTCCGGGAACTGACGTCAGAAAATGATATGAACGATGTCTGACTTGACTTGCTGACGGCTGACGGAATTCATTCTTGTACTTTTTTTCGTCAAATTTCTTTTCTTCTTCTTCTTCTCTTCTTTAGATCTCTTTTTCTTTCGTTTTCTATCCGAAATCACAGGGAAAGACAGAGAATGTTTTAGGAAACTACAGTTGGTCACAACCTGCACACACATTCGAATCTTTAGTATGAATGTGCATACGTAAATAGTTGTGGAGGCATTTACCCATGATCATCTTTGATAATAAAATTATCACCGTTTGCAATCAGGAACTATTATTGCCTAATTTAGTTATATTTCCATCATTCCGACGTAGAATACTGATAGTTACATTAGAATGTTAATAGTAACATTTAATGTCTCTTGCCATTGTCGACATAATTTCAAGAAAACTGTTTTGTTGTGCAATTGAAGCGCCGTTGATGATAACTGAATTATTGATATCTTAGTTATAAAAAGCATTCGCTACTATTTTTCCGATAATTAACGGATGCTTCTCTTCTGCTCCGTGTAATTCATGAACCAATAATTTATACAAACATTTACCGTCTTGTGTTATCTCTCGTTCATTCCATTCAGAAACTCGTTTTTCTGAAAATTGTTTTTGTTCACCTTCGCTTTAACAAGTATCTTACAACAGAAATAGCCCATCGGTCAGTTAGTAGCATAGCATGCTTGAGGAATCTAAGTCGGAAGAAGAAGATTATGGGTTCTATCTCCTGGCTGAGCTCCTAACTAGCATTATTCAAAAACTTATTGGCCGGTGTGATTTTAGCAAAGAATTGCTCGCTGTGGTCAGAATGGCTACTAGAGGTTCTTCCGGTTTTTCCTTAACTCTCTGAATCCGGCTAGCTTGAGAATTCCAGAACCTCAAAAATTGAAGTAAATTTTCATACACGAAAAAAGAATGAACCCTCCCTTTCTTTACAAAATTTCCAGAAGAACGGCAAACGAATTTGGGCGTTTAATTGTCAATAAAGAAAGGAACTACTTTTCTCCCGTAAAATGCACTCAGGCAACCGAAACCGCCCGAGTCCAAGCCTCTGTCGAATGGGGCGGTTCGAGGCGGGATAGGGCTCACAGAGTTAACCAAAACATAAACATTCGCCAGTCTCCCCTAAATGATCTCCAGGAGGCAACCTACCTCCATTGGAGCTAAATCATATTTCTACCTCAGAAGATGTTTTGACCGACAGAAGATGCCACACTTCGTCTTTATCACGAATTCTTGACTCATGGACCCCCTAGATATGTTAGACGAATTGGGATGAAAATCACCACCACCTTATTTGGTTACATTTACGCCATTCAAACTGTGGGCACTCATAGTTACATTAAAATATTAGTGGCATTATCCAATTCAGCGGATCCCATGCGTGCCATTTCTACACAAAATGCAGTTAATTGTTTCGTTCTGTGGCTAAACAGCTTAAGAGAAATCGCCGATGGATTGTTGATATCTCATTTCTGAACAACACACGCTTCTGTTTTCTCACAAATTAACGGATGTTTCCCTTCTATTTCGTGTAATACATAATAAAATAGCTTATTTTCTGTTTATGTATGTAGGTATGTACGTTCGATTTTTTTTTCTTTATGCCCGCCTAGACCATTTGACTTACTGGAATCAAATTTGCCACAGTGATGGATTAGCACAAGAGAGAGCTAACACCGTATTTTTTTAAAAATTGAAATAAGATTTTTATAATTTAATTATAAGTGGCTGCCTATTTTCTCCAATTTTCTGCGTATATTCTCACTGGATAACCGAAATTTTTTTATCACTGTAAAATCCGAAATTTTCCCGTTCTAATGGGAGTAATTAGAAACTGTATATTTTTCCTGATTTTCAGCAATTTTTTTAAGTTTTTGGAAACTCCTTTCTTCTGCAAACGATTTTCGGCGCGCAAGACGTTTTATTATTCTACAGTATTTTAATTTATAAATACAGAAAAAAATCGTTTTCTTGCATTTTCTCTATCTTTTGCCTTTTGATGCTTTATTTTGTAATGTATATTTTTGTAAGCATTTAGTTAGTTCTAAAGATTTTTTTAACTTTACATTTTTGATCAGCAACTCCGGGAAAATTATGTGCAGTATAATTTTTCATTTTAAAGTTGTATTAGTTACTACACGCTATATTGTTTAAAAGTTTGAAATAATTTTTTTTCCAAATTTCTCGAATTTTAATTTAAGCCATACTTTTTATAAGGTAATAAAAGGCTAGATTTGAAAGTTTTAATTCAACGAAAAAGAACTCAAAGGAGATTTAGATTTGTTGAGGAAAGTTAGTGACAAGACTTGTAGGAATAAGAAACTGGAAGTGGCCATATGAAAAATATGGATCCCGAACAACGTCGAGTTATCATCTAATCAACTATGATTCTAAATAATCAATCCTCGCCTCCTTTTATCTCTCATACATTCTATTCAGATGTTTATTGCTTAAGAACAACTTTTGTTCATTAACAGAAATAAGAAAATTTAATGACACACCTATTTCGCAAATTTAACATGATGATCTCAAAAAGTGAGAAATAGAATAATGGAAATAGTTGATCCCAAAAGAATGAGAAATAAGCAGAATAGCATAGTATTTATTTTTGTCGCTTCTTTTGAGCTTTCTTAACGTATCCACATCGGTTTTACAAATGTTTCATATTTTACATTACTGACTACCTTGTTTGTGGGTATATGCGAGGAGGAGCTTGAAATAATTTCATAATGCGCATGCGTAAGACGGACGGATTTAATGCTTCCTTTCTTCATATAGAGTCCATATTAGTTGGAAGTAGTGTTCCTTAAACATCGATAGTTCAGTCGATAGTTTTCCCAACTATCGACTGAAACAATCGATAGTTTCAAAACTATCGATACTATCCTCCCCGGCGATGCTATCGATAGGTGTTTTTCAAGTCGATAGTTTAGAAACTATCGATAGTTCTAGACGATAGTTTTAAAACTATAGACTGAAAATGCGCCTATCGATAGTATTGCCTGAGAGAAAACTATCGATACTATCGATAGTTGTGAAAAAGTCGATACTATCGATTGTTTCAGTCGATAATTGCGAAAACCTGATAGTTTCAAAACTATAGCTTCGAGACTTAGAACTATAAAACTCAAAACTATAGCTTCGACTTAGCTTCGAGAGTATCAATAGTCTATCGATGTTTAAGGAACACTAGTTGGAAGTAATGAGTTATCTACGGCAATGTGTGGTTTTTAAATTTGTTAGAGAATAACTTTGGTGTAAACCTTGCAGAACACATCCTATTACTATGAAAAGGAATAAGCTATTTTATTTTCCTTAGTTAATTTCAGTTCCTTAATTAATTTTTATGAAATTAAATTAACTTCTCAGCTATATTTATCATTTATTATGTTATAGTAATAAAAACTTCTTTTATGAACCATTGTAATCGCTGTGGATAAGTGGGGTTTTAAATCGCATGGATGATAATTCTCAGTTAAATTCTGAGAATATTTGCTAATACTTGAAATACTATAACAACAAGCTGATAACCAGGCGTTACTAACATACCCCAAAAAACGCAAATCTCCCTCAAATTCCCTTTTCGTTGAATTAAAACTTTCAAATCTAGACCTGTTATTACCTTATAACAGTATGGTTTGAATGAAACCGCGAGAAGTTTGGAAAGAGATTTATTTTAAACTTATAAGCAATATACCGCATAATAACTAATACAACTTTACAATGAACAATTATACTATACGGAATTTTCCCGGCGTTGCTGATTAAAAATATAAATAAAAAATCTTTAGAAAAGTCACACAAAAATTAACTACCAAAATGAAAAGACCTATCACGGGAGAAAGTCCAGACAATAATAGAAACAAAAAATAAGAAAAGAATCCGGAAGATGGACGTTGTCAAGTACACCCTCTGCTGGGATTGTAAAATTCAAAAATTGGGAAAACTTTTCTGTAGAGGAAACCGACTGTCAGGTCAAAGAATATGGTTCATCTCTGACCCGAATTCACCATGAGATGGTTTTTCTACTACGAGTAAAATAATCCGAATACACATGATAGTATGTGTAGGGCTATTCAAATTATGCTTTTATTGGTCAGGGAAAAATGACGCAAACCATTTTTGTGTTTAATGTTATGTAACTAATTCCCTTTCAACTTTTGCTAGATATATGAACATGAATAACCATTGATACGTATAATCAAAGGTCTACTTAACTTAGAATAATTAACGAAAACAAACATACAAAATGAAAAAACACACAGCATTGTGATGCAAGATGCTATGCGTACAGTAACCAAGCATTTCAATCTTTTTCTTCATTGACACGAGAAGAATAAATATATTACTTCTTCATTATTTTAAAAACGTATGCTATAGCATAGCCAAATAAATGCTCCTTTGATGATGTAATGCAAGAAACAAACAAATCATAACAATAATGTTACAAAAAATCGTCTGGTGCGTGTACGTGAATGCCGTCCAACAAGCAGAATAATAATAAAAAATAAGTGACTCGTTATTTTACGAATATTCCAGAGAAACAAAACGTAGCACCGATAACAAAACAAACCAGCACTTTTATAAATTAATAACTCAAACAGGCAGCATATCACTAATTAATATCAGTCACAGCGCTTTCAATAGCGCCAGCGTATATTAGATCACCAGGTTGCACTGCTGACCAAACTCCAATTGATTTTTCTGGTTTGGGTAACTTACTTTTTATACTTTATCCGACACGACATGACGTCATATAGACTTCTCTCGAAGGTTCTTGATATTTCTGCTCCTAGTAGAGATTGGACCACAATTAATGAATTTTCTAGAAGTTTCTTTTTGTCGCCAAGTTTGTTGTCAAGGTCGAATTTCATTGGCTTGGCTCCCATTAAAACCTCTGTAAAACCCTCTTTCTTGCTATAAGATTAGCATGTTTGGGAAACAACTTTACAACTTCATAACAATAGTAAAGACGGCTTGGAAATCCCATGGATGGCATACATACTTCTCCACAATTTTTATAAAAGATAAATATGTAACATTAATGATCTTTTTCGAAAGCTCTTTCAGAAATAAAATACTGTATTCATCGACTTCTTTAGTTTCTTCAACTAATTCCTATTATTCTTTTTACAAAGCGATTTTCTAATTCTAAATCCAAATATTGAAACTTCTACAAATATGTTATACCACTATTTTCATAGAATTTAAAAAGGATTTCTACTTCCACAAAAATAACTCTTTAATTAAAATATGACGCTTGATTTTGAATTGAAACTGCATTAAGATCCTCCATTAACCTGATTGTTAATGCTGAGCATAATTTTCTAAATGCGTTCATTTAGATTTTAAGAAAATATTTACTTTACTCCTTGTTTTACAGTTGACACTGGTTTGAAATTTTAAAAAGCATACAAATCAATTAGGAATGAAAGTTTGTGCGAAAATCTTCGTTTACTTTTCATACGAATATCTATGTGATCGTTTAAATTAGTTTTCTAAATCACGCAGTCATTTTTAATTTAACGCAAGTAATTTTTTTGTACTCAACCAGTTTAACTTTACTCACATTTATAGAAAGGGAATTGGTTTTAGTTTTAATCACAAGAAGTCATTGCTGCTTGAAACTTATAAATTAACTGACAAGAAACTATATGAACCATTTCAATCATCATACACAATAAAAAACGCTGAAAGCTCACTTAATTTTTTTTGTTATACTACATGGAGTCTAAAAATCCAATAACGATAAAAGTTATATATATATCTATATATACACACATTCATTCTCAGAGAAGTATAAATTTCGGATTAAACTTCTGTTTCACTTTTTCTAGCCGGAGGCCTCCTTTATTTTCAGCCACTTACTTTCTGATACATCTGAACTTTTTTCGTCCAACTTTTCAGGGAGGAAGATTCATTCAGTTAAAAATCAGGAAGATCGAAGGAGCCATGTTATCCATTTTTGAACCATCAGTAAGAAATCTCATCAGATGCTGCCGTATCTTGGGGGAGCCAATTGATTAATGTATCTTGACAGCCAGTACTTTCTAGATTCTTTTTTCCCCTTATGAAAACTTTTTTGTCTTTATCGATGTTTTGGACAATAGCCTGCTAAGATAAAAACGGAGTTGGGGAAGAAAGGGTTTAAGTCAATTGATTACGATTACTTAAAAAATAGCTCAAAAATCTATTTAGGATAGTGGCCTGGTGAAATCAGTGCCAATGAAAAATGTTTTATCACGAGTAAAAAGATAAAGTACCTAATTCATTAAGATTTTTCTTTCTTTTTTACGTTGTGTAAATAAACAAAATGACATTTTCTTTAATTAATGTGAAACTTCAACAAAGCAAACAAGGTGTTGGATGCAAGTGTTGGCGAACGATAGCAGTTTATGCAGATTCAGCATTGCTGATTGGCGCTGTCGTTTCGCTCGCTTGTATTTAACTCTCTTCCTCTGTGAAACTTTGTTCAGTTCTAGTGTATGTTTACTTGTCTGCGTGAGCGCCTGTGTGGTGCATCTTATTCATCTCATCCATGTTTATAATAAAGAAATGTTTATGAACTGGACTTGCATTCAATTTCCACGCCTTCACAAGGCCATTAACATCATGATACCGATACTATAGGCTGATTACAAAATTAAAAAAAAACTAGCCGCCTTCGAAGACCAGCTGTACGCCAGTAATATTAATAGACTATGGCTATACTTGCCACTTGGCGAAATAAATTGGCGAATTGGTGGTTGTAGGAGGGATTCTGCCAAAGTTGTATTCTGCGATATATCTCGAAAATGTAGGGTGGCAGGCGACCATTGATGACATATTTAGAAGTCATAAGCTTTCATATGAAATAAAAATTGTCGAAATCGGCCTAGTGTTTGGGTCTGGTGAACCGTTGCATGGTTTTGCCAATTTATTTTAAATATATAGATTGTCATGGATTCAAATGTATATTGATGAACATTGCCAACATGAATTTTGATGGGCATTTGCTTTGAAGAACAGTATAACTGGAATCTCTATCAACCGAGGTCTATGTTAATCGATGAGCTATAAGAAAATCGAGTTTCTATTTTTTAAAAATAAAGTTAATGAATTTTTCAGGAAAGGATGTCAAAGTTGGCACTGGAACCAATTTCCATGACGCGAAGGCTTGTAAAAGGTTTTATCGGAAGGTAATTTTTATAACTCAAGAAGTTGTTTAAAAGAAACAATAAAAGTTACGGGAGTCTGTCTTTTTCAAACAGCCGCTGATGTTAAAGGCGTAGAACTACTTCACTCGCGTGACTCTTTTCCGATTTTCAATTTTTTGTAACTTCTGTTGTTACCCTTTATGTCTAAAATAAGACATTAGTTATGTTTTTAACATATGTAGATACCGAGATATAGAGGATCTCCCATACAACGCTTTTCGTGGCGTTTTGGCGTGTGAATCAAATTCCTTCCTGAGACCCCAATGGGAGGAACGTAGTCCTAAGTTAAAAGTACAGTTCCATTTTGAAACAGTTCTATAGTAATGTAAGGAAATTCCTTACATTTTCATGAAAATTGAGCACTGTATATGCATGGGAAAGTTCCACATTGTTGAGTGCTGGAATATATTATTTTTGAGAACACTCTAAAAGCATCATTGGAAAATGCAAAGGAAACAGCGAAAATCATTAATATTCGCGAATCCTCTTATCAAAACCTATTACTGTTTCAAAAATGCACGTAAAAAATTTGATAATTTATAAAAGAATTTTTAAAATGTTAATATGTGGTAAAACTTGCGGACTTATTTTTATGATTTAAAGTTAGGTTTCTGTTAACCGATTTTCCATTATCCGAGGTGATTGCGATTCCAATCCACAATAGCACAAAGATAATATACAATATTCGCAATATTGTATAATATTGATCAATATCATATAATATAATATAATATCGAACAATATTGTACAATATTTTGCATCATGTTGTGCTACTTTGGATCAGCTCGGATATTCGAGCTTCCAATATATATAATTGGTTTCCATATTAACACACCTCTCTGATCCTTTTAAAAATCTAGTTCAGTACAAAATATCTGATTATTAAGTGTTGGTCATCAAAACTTATCTTAATAAATATTTCTCTGCAGCTTATCCATCTATCCACCTATATCAAATGAAACATAGGAAGCTTCCCTTTTCTGCAATTGTATTTCAAATTTGAAGAACATATCTGTGTAATCATCCGGCTTATCTGTCTCACTCTGAACTAATCATACTTTGGACACTTTCATCTGTGCCGCTTGTTGCCAAAATTAGGATCACTCGCCCAGCCCACGTCAGATCTTTAATGTGTGCAGAAATTGGGTTGGTATGGAGACTTATGAGCGTTTTCTAAATTTTTAGTTATTTTTCTATATATTCTTATAGAAAATTAATTCCAAACTCCCATCCTTTCTTCAATCCCATCTTTTTTTAATGAAAAAGAAAAATCATTAAGCCTGCAGTTCCTTACAAAGCATTTTTTGACTCAATATACGTATTTAAAATTCTAAATTCAAAACTTCAATGTACACCATGATACAAAGAATGATAACACTTCCTTTCCCCCTTTTCTTCACTTCGCGGAAGAAATCGCTACTCTTACTATCTTCTTCAGAAATTCGTTTCTTCCTTTTGAACACCGCTACTTAACAACAAAAATTCAACCCTCCCACCACCTTTACCACATCTTCCATCCACATACTTTCTACCACAACTCACCTCTGTGGAAAATGTCCCAAACGTTCTCTCCTACCTCTCGCATCGTATAAACGTTCCTTCTTTCAATGGAAAAGGAAAATCATTATACCTGCAGTTCCTTACAAAGCAGTTTTTAACTTAACATGAGTATTTAAAATTCTGAATTAAAAGCTTCAATATACACCATGATATCCCGGATGATAACACTTCTTTTATTTCATTTCTTCACTTCCCAAAAGAAATTGCTACTCTTACCATCCTCTTCAGAAATTCATTTCTTACTTTTGAACACCACAACTTAACAACTTAAATTCAACACTCCAACAACCATTACCACATCTTACATCCACACACTTTCTACCACAACCCATCGCTGCGGAAAATGCCCCAAACTTTCTCTCCCATCTCTCGCATCGGATAAACTTTTCTTCCACTCGGAAATGTCTTCGAGTGGAAGAGGTATTCACTGTTAAAGTGAATGATGAAAGCAAAATAATAATGATAAAAAATATGTGGGATTTTCACCAAGAGGGGAGGGTGGTGAAAGATTTTCAGTAAAGAAGTGCAAAGTGGACTCGCCGTGGGGAGATTTCGACCAGTGAAAATGACACTGATGCATCGTCTGCAGGAAAATCCGCCAGGGTTACCAGACATTGGTGGTTACACGGATGGTGTTCGAGGCATCCTCTTCCCACGGTGTCCCTCCTCTTAAGTCGGAAAATGGAACAAATGATTCAGAAGATTCGGCTGCGAAAGTCAACTTGAAAAGTGGTTGGGGAGAGGCAGTAATGGTACAAGTTGTAAATTGGAATGGTTACTAAGAGTCCATCTGGTGATATAAATAAAATATGTATTGGTTTGAAGTTTGGAGTCAAGTTTAACTACAGAGAGACCGTCGCTAAAATAAAGAATTTTACGTGGTACAATTGTCATGAATCATCACAGCACAATGCTTCGAAATAACTCATATTTGTCGAATTTCACATTTTGTCTAATATTTAAATCTTTATGTTAGTGATTTATATATGTGTAAATTAATGAAGAAAAGGAGACAAAACTTGAAGTTGCGTCATTGAAATGTCTTTTATACCATCACTAGCTGAACCCGGCGATGCTTTGCTATCGCTAGATTTGAGAATACGAGTTTGATATCAATAAATCAAATAATTAAATATTGTATATATGTCAATATAAATAAATCAATTTGATATCAATTATTGTATTTATTTAAAATTATATATCTATATATATAAATGTCAGTGTTTGTACGTGTGACTTGATGTGTATGTATCGATTTACTTGATCACTTGAATTTCCAATGAAATATATTTACAAACATTTGTGGTCAGCATCCGTAAATGGTAACAAAGAGCCTGCGGTGTGGTATATTTGTCCTTGAATCTTGGCATATAATTCTCAGTTATTATATTCGTTGCACCAAACGCAGTCATTTGAAAGCACGTGTTATAATTTCGTATGTTATTCAAAAAATGCTTTGATTTTGTTGTGTACCAATAACCAATGAGGACAATGGCTCAGGTGGTGCCTTCAATGGTGGCAATTTAACCATTCAAATAACACATCTCAGGTGTCTCATTTTTGAATTTTAATGCGTTGTAATTTGTGCAAACCTTATTTGTACTTTCAACAACCACAACTGGATACAAGCTATATTCAATTTCCGAATTTTACTGAAGGGCAATACGATCAAGTTTTACCAATTGATTTAATCGATTCATTTGCATGCGTATCTACTATTGCCACGTTGTTCATTTCAATCACTATATGACAAAGATTGTCTTAATTCTCTAATTTTTACTCGACTTGCATCATTTCGTGCTTTACGCATGTGCGACAGCATTTTTTACCTAGTGAACTTCAATGTGAGAAGAGCTGTCTAGTGACGCCATCTACATTTAATTAATAGTAATGCTACTATTGATATTATATTTGTGATGTTTCTGTCTTTCGTAAGGAAGACACGAGATTTTAGAAAAATATATCTGTTTGGACACAGACAACCATAAGACAGACAACACATATAAAAATTATAGTACGGTACGTTACACAAAGAAGTCAGAACTATTTAAAAAATAACGACCACAAATAGGCCTAAAATATCACCTCCCTCCCCAGAGTTGCCGCCGAAACTGACTTGTTTACAAAAAGCAAACCTGCATTAGAAAGGAGTTGCGCCAAACATTTTTCAACCATCGCCAACGGTAGCCAAATATTACAATATTATTAGGCCCTAACTTTTTTCTACTGGTCAGATCGAGGATTTCAATAACTTTAAACCTTCCTCGGACAACGCGGATCATTTTGCAAAACACCGCGCGTAAATCGATCCAGTAGTTTTTTTTTTAGTCTCTAGCACACACACATACGGACATTGCCTTATATATATATAGATGTTGCTAGAAAGGAGACAAACGAATAAAAGAAAGGGTTTATAGATTGCGACAGTATTTATTGAAAGGCCTGATGACAGATTTATGACTTTCAAAACTATGCAAATTTATGATTTACTTATGTGGTAATTATTATTTACACATCTTCTGAACTATGCAAAATTATAATAAACTCATCTGATTCTCCGATTCGGAGAATATATATATATATATATATATAAATTGATGCACAGAAATGAACATATATTAACCAAAACAAAAAATAAAAATTGTAGCTACACATTAGCACTGCAGGCCTAAAAATTGCAACTTAGAACACTAAGTAAAAACAACCTAAATTCGATAGAGATATAATGATCATTATTCTGTGCCACATAACACGTCTTGAATTGATGAACACTTTGTTTCAAATGAATTTGACTTGTATTCACCCTAAAATGATATTTGAGGTATGTTACTTGCACACTTTCACATTTTCATTAGCCATTTTTAGACTTGTATCACTCATTAAAAAAATTGGATAAGTTGAAGATGGGAAAATGACGTATAGTAGAAATTGCAGCGTAAAAGATTATCGTAAGCACCATAATTAGCAGCACACATTATCACGATGAAACAGAAAAATGCTGAAGGTATTAAACATATTGCAGATCTTGAAAAAAATGATTATCACTCATAATTATGTATCACTGATGAATACCAGTGTTCATGCCACCACGTAGTAGAGTTTTTTTTTTAAAAAATGAAGAAGCAATCACTGCTTTCTTTTACTCACAGTTTTTTAATTCACAGATTGTTTTGGAATTGTACTGTAGAAAACACCTTCATTACATTTTAGATTATTCATCACTGTGGTTTCTCATGCTAATTCCTTAAAGGAATACCAACCAAGAGCAAAAATAATCTTCAGCTTCAGATTCAAAAATACAAAAAATTATTAACGGAAAAATTAAATCAGGGGCAAGCCCCCAGAGGCCCAACCGGCCCTGGGGCCCGCAGCCGCAACTACACCAACCACTCGCTCAGTTCATCACAAAGGAAAAATTTAAATCATAACGAAAAACACCTCCAGTGAAAAAACGCCGAAACCTGATTACGCCAAATTCTTACGCGAAAACAAGATGGCGAAGAAAAAGTCCCGTTGAAAAATTTTGAATTTAAAATTAATAAATTAATGGAAACAACAACAAAAGTTAAGACAAATAATATTTAAATCGAATACAAAGTAAATAATTAAGAAAAATTTAGAAATTAAATGAAACGGCTAAAAATTATCGTTTGAATTTCAAAAATTGTCAAAGTTGCCACAAGAGATGAAATAAACTATGGTGGCGAAGAATTAAATAATTAAAAATACTGACAAAACCGAAAAAAGATGTAGATGCAATTTTTGCAATCTAACACGTCCTCTAGAAGGAAGGAGTTGAAATGACATTTCGTCTCTTTTTCAGGTGGAAGAGGATTCATTTAGGTGTCACTTGGCGATCTTAACTCTAAAACAGATTTTTTCTTTCACTATGATTCTCAATAGGCGATATATTCCTAGTTCATACATTAGAACTTGAAATAATTCTTTACGTCTCCTGTAGTAATTCTTAACCTTTAAAAACCCGATTTTTCAACAATTGATTTAAAAATGTTTTTTGACTTTCATTTCTTGAGTAAAACATGGAAAGAATATTTTGAAAAATCCAATTTTGTTTTAAGTATAGAATTTGGCCAAAAAACAGTTTATTACCAACTGACAACACTAGGCTTTATTTCAGAAATAAATTTCCTTGATAAAATTCTATAATATTAAACGCAGATGAATTTTAATGAATAATAATACGAATAAGGAATTTCCTTCAACTTTGTAAAATAAAATAAGGTTTTCTCAAGCGTACAGGCCATAAAGGTCATTAATTGTTATTAAAAATTACATTTATTCCCATAATTCATAAATAAATAAATATATTAGAGTGAAATTTTGTGCGTTGTTTTATATAGTGCTCCTGTTAACGTTTGTAAAATTTCAAATTGATTTGTCGAAAATTTAAAAAAATCTGTTTTTGAAGGTCCCTGGTCGCCTTAAAAAGAATATAAATATTTTTATGAATCCTTAATTCAAAAAGAAAAAGCAAAAAATTAACACTCTTCATTGGGTTTGAAGTTCATATTTATTGATTCTAAAACTTGCATATTTTTTGTGATCTTCTAATGCTGCACCAACATCCAATTTGCTTACTTTTTCTTGTTCAACTTGTTATGAAAATATATAGAGTTTTACAGTTTTAAAATGTTGCCAATTCATTACTACTATTACGTTATTAATTAAATTACGTTGTTAATTAATGTACTACTATTACGTTGATGCAAAAAGGAGCATGCACTTAACATGTTCTTCCACGAACAAACAAACAAATTTTTTGACACGTGAATGGAAGAACATGTTAAGTGCAGAAGTCTATTAATTTTCTTTATAATTAAAAGAGCTATAGACGTGTTTTCTTCTTTAAGAGCGTAACAATCTGTTCCAGGTCTTAGCTGCTTCGACAACACGCTCCTTCAAAGCAACTCTTTGGCAGTTTTTTATTTTCAAAATTTTGATGTCATTTTCTGTATCTTCCAGCCATCTAGTTGAAGGTCTGCCCCGGGCACGGGCTCCCCCGGGGTTCTTGAAAGTGTGCATTCTAGTCGGGTTATTTTCGGGGGTTCTTCAGAGATGGCCGAGCCATCTCAGTCTGTTACTTCGGATGATTTGTGTAACTTGAGGCTCTTTGTAAAGTCTATAAAGTTCAAAATTGTGTCTGGTTCGCCAGCACCCTTATTCTTGTACAGGCCCGAATATAGTTCTTAACACTTTTCTTTCAAAAGTTTCCAGAGCTCGCTGGACGACTACATTTAATGTCCAAGTTTCGCTAGCATACAGCAGCACAGGCAATATCAGGTCTTGTATAATCTCATTTTAGTTATAGACGTGTCCTAAACATACAAAAATTCTGAATGTTTATTTGTCTCTGAAGTGCTGAAACAGCAAAAATTGAGTGTAACAACAAAAAAAATCTAACCGCTAAACTGTAAAGCTCGTTTTCTCAAATTCGCTTAATTGTCACTTAACATGTTTAATTCGTATACGAGAAATTAAAAAGAAAAAGTGAAATATATTTATAAGATTTGATAGAAAAGCAATTCACATTTCTTGTGAGAGAAGAAAGAACTAGGAAATGATCGAAACTTTAAAATATTTTTTTAATGATTTGAATTTTTCAGAACAAAATGTAGAAGTTAAATATTTGTTATTTTCAAAGATTTATCATATTCATATCTAATGCAATCTATTGAAAACAGGGCCGTCTTAACAAATTTCAGTGCCCTAGGTAGAGTAATTTGATGCCCCACCAGAACCGCAACTAGAGTGCTTATGGCCAACGGAAATAAATAACTAATAAACCCAGCGGGAGTGATCTCCCCTAAACTTTCTCGTATACTCCTAACACATGTAGACAAATAAATAAGCTAAAAGGCAGTGACACGAACAAGAACCCCTAACGCAGTGAAGAAAAAAAAATAAGCGAAACGTCTTACCACGTTTTCCGAAGGTCGTCCAACGCGGAAGTGGAATTAGAAGCCTGCGCGATTACCAATAGGGCTGGGTGAAAGATAAAGAAAACGAAATTGACAATTTGAACGCTTTTATTTAACCAATTGACACAAAAATTGGACACAAATCTACCACTAAGGTAAAAAGGCCACATACCAAATTTCATTTAATTCATTTCATTAAGTAATTTTTTAAAGAAGTTATTGCGTTCCAAAGTATGCGATTATACAGACAGACAGACAATCAACCTCTTGACGGATTTGGCCCAAAATTTTATACGGACTTACATTTCTGATGATAAAACTGTGTACTAAATTTTATATATCTAGTTATTCAAGTTTTTGAGTTATAGTGTTCACATGAACGCGGACAGACAGACAGACTTCCCGTAGACGGATTTCGTCCAAAAGTTGACAGAATCCTACAAATTATGTGTAAAGATCACATACCAAATTTCATCCCCGTATCTCTAATAGTTTTCGAGTTATCGTGTTCACAGACAGACACACAGACATAATACCAAAATTGTGTTTTTCTGACTCAGGGAGGTCTAAAACGTGGAGATTCGTCAAAATCTCGAGTTCGAACATTTTAAAGATAACAATACATTCTCTTTGTATACTTCGTATACGAGAAAGTAAAAAATTGAGGAGAAAAAAAATTACCTGTTCTTATATTTTTAGTTTTCTCATATATAAATTACATTTCAATAAATTTTTCGGTTCAAAATTAAAAGAAAATCAGTATGGTAGAGTTTTAGGCGCCTTGAATCAATTGGATAAAAAGCCCACGATTGAAAATACCTACTAGGTATTCAAGTAAAAATGCAAAATCATACAACATGCTGGAAGAAATATGCTAACATATTTTTAGTAAACACCTATGATAATTTAGGTCTGGAATAGACGCCATAAATGAATCATTTTAACCACTTAATTAGTTATCCCGAGTTTACTCGTGCATCGAATTATGGCATTTTAACACTTAAAGTCTGAAATTACGGCATTCGTAGACATTATAATTCGACACAAAAAATGAAGAGTAACTCATTAACATCTCAAGTGTTCTATGGACTCTTAATTGAAGCAATACGACAACACTTTCCCAAAACAGAAAGTGTCATCTAATTAGACAGTAGAGAAAATGAATTAGTTAAGTGGTTAAGAACCTGTATCTGGAATATCTGAGAATAAGTTTCTCAGATAAAGGTATGTAATTTGCAAGCATTTTTTTATTAAGTGGAAATAATTAAACATGGGAGTAAGCTAAAATATATAGTGTTGTTGTCTTTATGCATTTGATTAAAACTCCCAAATGTTAAAAATGTGTTTTATTTATAAATTCTACGAAATAAAATTCCGAAAACGGCGATACACAGCCAAATCTGTCACTTCTGTAGAGGTGTGTGCACTTTAGCGCAATAAAAAAGTGCAAGACCAAGTAAGACATTGTGGGTGCATTTCACCCTCAAGTGGTTGATGGCGGTGAAATTTTTCCACCCACCCAGAAATGAACACCATAAATGGATTTGCGCCCCTTTTTCCACCCCGAGACCATCACAAAAAGGACGGAGAAATATTTTTTCCCTATTTTTTCGAAATCTTCCCTAGATCTTCTTTCTCCCTTCTGATTTCGGCTGAAAGTTGAAAATGAAACTGGAAGAAAACGAAAAGCATGAAAACGAAACTGATGCACTGATATGCATGGTCCTGGAAGTCCTATTTTTGTACAGTTTTAGCATGGTACAAAATATACGTTAAATAATAAAAATAAAAGATCTTTCTTAAATAGGCTTTTATTAGCGAACTAAAAAGTAGAAAATAGTTTTTATTTATCAAAAATATGGAGAAAACAAAATTGTAAAAGTGTGAGGTGCTGAAAGTAATACTATAATGAAATTAAGTCACACTGAATATCGTAAGACAATTCCAACACATTGCGAAGAACTGTCCCTCATTGAGAATTTTAATTTCCTTTTATCTGTAAACATAATAGCCACATTTCAATAACTGATGTAGCGCTGCACGGTTCTTATTCAAACAATGGAATACCATAAAACTGACTCCGTTGCCAAAATGCCCAAATTCCTAAATAATAGATTTAATCAAATTTACAATACAGGGTGGTAAAAAATTATCGGACCCATTTCAAAAATTATTTTAAAAAACTAATGATATTGCAACTATGGTTCTTTTTAAATGAGAGCGCATTAAAAATTTTTTTCAGATTGGTAACACGCCGTTATGGCAGTCTAGGTGGTTGTGAATTATTGGACAACTCCCAAGTTTTAGAGCCATTATCTGAGAAACTAAACTATCGGGGGTCTAAGTTTTTGGTGGTTACAATATTTTCTACCTGCATGCTCCCTTTACGAGAAAGTATAAATAATTAATTATAGTTATTTTAAAAGGTTCTTTAATTACTCTAAATCTTAAACCTCTGAATTAATTTGTGAAATTCAGCAGCATTCAATTTCCACTTCTTGTTAATTTCAAACTTATGTCCAATACCCTTATAAAAAGTTCTAAAGCTGAATCATGGGTTTTCCGACTTTCTCTTACAGTTCAGAGAGTAAAGAAACCTTTCGCGGTAGATGACATTTCCCCTTAATAGGAACCTGTCATCTGGAAGCATGCGTCGGTTAATGTCATTAGACGAAAAGTCAGCCACTATTAACGGTATCAATGTCTTCCTCCAAGAAATGGCCCCGCAGGAAAGTGAAATATAATAGACGTTACCTTCGTAAGAAATAAAGGATTGTCATTCGCGTAGGTATGCTTTCCTGCCAATTAAAGACTATAGACTATATTTACTTTCTGGTATATGAAGCAATAGTATCAGAGATATCGTGAAACAAATATTATAATCGTTAAAAGAATTTCACCTCGAGATTTTGATGAATCTCCAATTTTCTGATCACACTAAGTCGGGAAAAAAATTAGATTAGTCTGTTTGTCTTTCTCACTGTCTCTGAATTAGATAACTCGAAAACGGCACGAATTAAGCAGGCCATTCACATGTCTTCCAAAATGGAATTTGGGGAACACGGGAAGGAAAAAGCAATCGTCAATGTCGAAAACCTATGGAATATGGAACAAATGATTCGAAAGGATGGAATTCAAACGAACTCAAAATCCAAGACTTCATGCTCCGATTCCAATTTGAAACCCCGATGCGAGGCTAGCGGCACATCAAAGGATCTGACTAAATTGAGAAGAAGGCTAGAAAATCGCAAATCCGCCGAGTCTGGAGGGGGGTGGAGAAATAGGGAAGATGGAAGAGTTGCGGTAGCTCAATCTGGAGCCTACGTGAATGACGTGCATAATTTTTCGATTAAAATAGGTGGGAAAAAAACGGGCTTAGGACAAATGAAATAGCTAGCCTTCAAGTGAAAGCACAGATTTAGACCAATTAAACTTGGTGTGTGGTCTTTACACTTAACATTCCAGTTGGCACGCTCTCTATATCAACATGAAAGGCCGCGCGTATCTATACGCTATTGTAAAATATCTGTATATGCTATTGTAAAATATCTGTATATGCTATTGTAAAATATCAGTTTTTAAGAGGATAATTATGAAAATGAGGTTGTAATTGTGCAAGGGTTAATAAGTACATTTATTTTAAACAAAATTTATTTAAAAAGGAATGAGAACAATGTAAACAAAAAACCCCACAAAAACAATATAAAATGTACAAGGAATTAGCTGAATGAATTGAAAATAAAATAAATGAAATTGCAATATTTCAACCGAAATATTTACATTTGTAATATAAAACTGTAAAAACAGTATTTAAATAAAAAACAATTGAAATTTTGATATAAAAAGCAAGAAGTGAGTTTCATAGTCATTTCATTGCAACTGTCGCTCGTATGTCTGAAATACAAATAGAAAATTCGTAGAGTCCTATTTACACCTCAAATTCTAAACGATGACTAAAAGTTCGTCTAATGGAAATGGAAAAATATCCAAGGTCATGCTTTTTTAGCCCCTCTGGTAAAAAGATATAAAAGGAAATTCTTTTGTGTATCTCTCGCATATACGCGTGCCTGCTTGAAAGTTAAATTGCATATATTTTTAAAAGTTTTGTATGAAATCTATAAAAAGCAAAACTGTCTTTTGGGCTATACGTAAGCATGTGAACACGATAATTTAAAAGCGCAAAGATATAGACGACTGAATTATGGCAAATATTTTTATCATCAGAATTGCACATGTGCATTAAATTTTGGACCAAATCCGCTCATAAATTGACGGGTTTTGGTCGATCTGTTCATGCGCTTGTGAACATGATAACTCGAAAACTCAACAATCTTGGTTGATGAACTTTAGCATCTGAGATTTACACTAAAAATGTAGATATCTGTCAAATTTTAGAACTAATCGATCAAAAATAATAAAATCAATATCAATTTGTGTACCACACCTCATCTTTTAGCTTCTCTTCGACAAGAGCTAAAATTCTGTTCGTTGTAATGCCGATATATTTCTGAATACTAATGATATTGAACTGAATTGTTTTTATATAAGTTGCCCTATATATCTGGCTTTAAAGTTCTGAAAGAAAAAATTCGCTATGTTTCGCGCAGTAAAACATTATTTACTAAAAATGCTCATAATTCCTGTAATATTCTAAATTTCTACAACAAAATGCGTCTCTAACATTTTGCCATCTTTTCTGTAAGTTTCATATACAGAAAACGGAAAATCTACATGTTATAAGCAAAAAACAGGTGGGAAAATTTAAGAACTTTTAAGAAAACCTTTATATCTTTCCGAATATTTGTGCTGAGTTTACAAAAATTACTGTAAATATTATGCACATTATACAGTACCATTTTTGAAAGTATCATCTTGTAATCAGTATTCTGTGAAGTGGGGTGGGCCAAAAACTTTTTCATCTTCATCAGTTTGTAGACGGTCCCCTAAATCCCCTCAGGACCGAATACTCAATGTAAAATGTGAGTTATTATCTATTCTTTACATGTTCGAAGTTTAAAGGTAGTCAGTTAAACCATTCAGGAGAAATTCTAAAAAATGTAAAAATCTGCAAGTGTCCGGATACTTTTGGGCATATAGTGTACCTCTGACGTAATTTACTACTGTCTATTAAAAAACGGAAATTAATTTGAAATATTTGATTAATATAATTTAAAATTTCTCGGGAACTATTGATCATAGTGAGATACATTTTATGTCAATCGATAGAAAAATTTATTTCACTATTTTAGAGCTATTAAATTTGAAATTAGAACGATACTTACTCTCTTAAATTTAAAATTGCTGAAATTTAGGTTCTCTAACAATGAAATAATGCTGTTTAACATCTCACAGTGCTATAATGCGAGTTTTATTGTTGGCGACGTCAGAGCATTACCGAGAGACAGATCTGTGCTATTATATTAGTAATACCAGCTGTTACCCGCGACTTCGTGCGCGAAGAATTTGAATTATTATTTTTTTAATTCACGAATGTAAATGTTTCGTTGCATTTTGAAAGGGGAAAGTAAAAGTTCTGACAGCTGATAATACTTAATTTGGCGGTTCACAGGAGTGTACTGTACATGAATGCTGATATAGTTCTGTATGTGATATAGTATGTATGTGATATAGCTGATATAGTTATGTAAATTGTTTATGTATGTGATATAGTATGTATGTGATATAGCTGATATAGTTATGTAAATTGTTTATCTATGTTAATACACTTTTGTATGCCACGTTATTTGCAGGGATTTAGAGGTTGTGTGGGCTGGACACACTTGAACATGCCACATATAGTTGCCCATGCGAAAAATATGGTTTTTCCAAATGAACGCCTGCCAATTTTAATGTCTGGCACTGAGCCTGGCAAATGATATTTTTAAAGGGATTTGTTACCTTTTGAACTGAGATGATAAATCCTTCGGTATTATCGGGAAGCGTGGAATTAAAACACTCTCTCTTCTCCCTATAGCAGTCATAACAGTAGCTTTCATGACGTTCGGACCTAGGTGTGTAATTTGTAACCGTGTGCCATTACGCAGTCTCGGTATATCGAGGTTACGTATGAGTAGTACTGGCACACCGACTTTCAATCTCGGCTTGTCGGAAGGTGACCCTGACAATTCTAAGATGTTGAAGAGCTCTACAGGATCTGATGTTCCTTGTTAATGCCCATTACCGTATCTACAGATGGGTATCCTGTAATACCTCACTGTGCAAATTAAATAAAACATCGAGAGAATTATTCACTAACGTCATTGGATCACTGTGCAACCGTATTAAAATCTGTAAATGCTAGGACAATAGAAAACCGGAAGTGTAAAGTCTCCTTGGTTGTTTATGGTCAAAGAAAACAATATTTTCTTATATTAACTTTAACACTGGCAAAAGCCCGCGCGCGAAACAATAATTTGGCTTGAATTTATTTCTATAAGAATAAAAAGTATTGTTAGAAATTACGTTAAAAATATGTTTTTAAACCTTAATATCAATCAGAGAAAACATTTCATCGCAATGGAATTAATAGCATTGAAAAGATCATTTTCTGGTCTTTAAAATAGCATAAAAGTAATTGTTGTCTAATAAATATTTCAGAAGTTATTGGCAAAAAACGTCTAAGCATTAGGCTTAAAAGCGGCTAATTTTCGTTATTTAATTAAATATCTTAAGAACTACTTAACTCTGAAAGTTGAAAATAGCACCTTTTACCTAGAAATATGCTCTAGAATGTCGTGTGTAAATTTCATGTCGCTACCGTTCACCGTTAGGGAGGAGTTCTTGTGACCGACCGACAGACAGATACATGTATATACTTATTTTATAGATATTTATAAACATAAGAGATTAGTTCAAAGTCTAACCGTCTCTTAGCAACGGATTAGCTAGAAATTTGCGTTATTTCAAAATCGTCTGCACGTATAAAAATTATTAAAATTAAAAAAATGAATAAAAATTGAAGAAAATATGTCAAAGAAATAAAATTGATATCATTGAAAAGGCAAAATTTGGAACTTTAAGAAGGTATAAAGATAATTTTTATCGGACAATTCGTTCCGATGTTACAGCGGGAAATGCTATTAATTCCATTGCGATGAAATGTTTTCTCTGATTGATATTAAGGTTTAAAAATATATATTTAACGTAATTTCTAACAATACTTTTTATTCTTATAGAAATAAATTCAAGCCAAATTACTGTTTCGCGCGCGGGCTTTTCCCAGTGTTAAAGATATTTTAAGAAAATATTGCTTTGTTTGGCCATAAACAACAAAGAAGACTTTACACTTAAGTTTTTCAGTTGTCGTAGGATTTACAGCTTTTAATACCAGTGATCCAATGACGTTAGTGAATTATTCTCTCGATGTTTGGTTGAATTTTCACAGTGAGGTATTACAGAATATCCATCTGCAGATACGGTAATGGGCATTAACAAGGAACATCAGATCCTGTAGAGCTCTTCGACATCTTAGAATTGTCAGGGGGACCTTCCGACAAGCCGAGATTGAAAGTCGGTGTGCCAGTACTACTAAAACATAACTTCGATATACCGAAACTGAGCAATGGTTCACGGTTGCAAATTACACACCTAGGTCCAAACGTCATGAAAGCTACTGTTATGACTGCTATAGGGAGAAGAGAGAGTGTTTTAATTTCACGCCTCCCGATAATACCGAAGGATTTATCATCTCAGTTCAAAAGGTAACAAATCACTTTCAAAATAGCATTTGCCAGGCTCATGGCCAGACACTGAAAGTGGCAGGCGTACATTTGGAAAAACCATATTTATCGCATGGGCGAAAAATATGGGGTATGTGCGTGTTCACGTGTGTTCAGCCCACACAACTTCTACATCCGTGCAAATAACGTGGTATGCAAAAGCATATTAGCATAGATAAACAATTTACATAACTATATCAGTATACATGTACAGTACACTCCTGTCAGCCGTCCAGTTAAGTATTATCAACCGTCAGAACTTCTACTTTCCCCTTTAAAAATGCAACAAAACATTTACATTCGTGAATTAAAAGAAATAATAATTCAAATTCTTCGAGCACGAAGTCGCGGGTAACAGCTAGTAATATAATAAAGGCGAAATTGTGTCTGTTTGTCTGTCTTTCTGTCTGTCTACCTGTTTGTTATGCTTTCACGACCAAACTATCAAACCGATTTGCATGAAAATTGGCAGAGTTGTAGCTTGAAACCTAAGAACGGACATAGGATATGTGAATGTATCATAATTCAATATTTTTCACTACAGACAACAATTAAATAACTAACAAATACCATTGACTCGGCGATTCGCGATGAAGATTACTACTTTATTTTTCAATGTCACGTAATCCTTAAGGAATGCGTAAACATGCCGAGTCAAGCATCACATGATCTTGCTGAGAAAAGAAATAAAATCATCACGTGATCTTGCTGAGAAATGAAATAAAATCCTCACGTGATCTTGCTGAGAAATGAAATAAAATCATCACGTGATCTTGCTGAGAAAAGAAATAAATGTTAAATTTTAAACCAAACGGTTTAGCTATTTACAATAGTTCCATTTCGAATTTTAATGCTTTAAGAGTTTTTTAACCGATTTAAAAAGAAAGGATTACATAAACCCAAAGAACACGGAATTCAATGTTTTGTTTACAAACGAAAGAACTGATTCAAACTTGACGCTTGATACAGTTGCCAAATAGATTTGGCGATTGTTAGAGATTCAAACAGTGCATTAAATTGGGAATTTTTCAAAATTATTCACAACACAGAGGAACTGATAAGCAAGGTTTATCCTGCCCTACAAGCAAATATGAGGAATAGAGATTGGTTGTTCAATGGGTAATTTTGGTACTGACTAATGAAAGTTCAGATCAGATAAATGAAAAAAAATTACTTCAAAAATGGAGGGATGTATTCAGAATATCTATCTGTAGATACGGTAATGAGCAATAACAAGTAACATCATATCCTGTAGAGTTCTTCAACTCCTTAGAATTGTCGGGGGTATCTTCCGACAAGCTGAGATTAAAAGTCGGTGTGCTAGAACTATTGATACGTAACCTGGATGTACCGAGACTGCGCAATGGCGCACGGCAACAAATTACATACCTAGGTCAAAACGTCTTGCCAGCTACTGTTAAGACTGGCATAGCGAGAGGAGAGAGTTTTTTAATTACACGCATTCCGATAATACCGAAGGATTTACCATTCGAGTTCAAAAGGTAACAATTCTCTTTAAAATTAGCATATGCCAGACTCAGGGCCAGACACTAAAAGGGGCAGGCGTACGTTTGGAAAAACCATATTTTTCACATGTGGAGTGTTCACGTGTGTCCAGCCCACAAAACCTCTACATCCGTGCAAAAAGCGTAAAACAAAAAACGCGTATACAAAAGTGTGTTAGCATAGATAAACAAATTACCTAACTATAATAGCAGGCACTCCTGTTAGTCGTCCAATTATGTATTATCAACCGTCAAAACTCTTATTTTCCGGCTTGAACATGTAACGAAACATTTACATTCGTGAATTAAAAAAAAATAATAATTCAAATTCTTCGTGCACAAAGTCGCGGGTAACATCTAGTTGAAAAATAAAATAATCTTCATCTCGAATCGTTGAGTCAATGGGCTTTCTTTGTTAATTATTTAATTTTTATCTGTAGTGAAAAATAATTAATTTAACGTGATTTCACCTACCCTATGTCCGTTCCTGGATTTCAAGCTACAACTGTGCCGATTTTCATCCAAATCGGTTTGGTAGTTTTGCCGTGAAAGCGTAACAAACAGACAGACAGACACACTTTCGCATTTATTATATTATTAAGGATATTATGATTTAAATACCTTTGCCTAGAAAAAAAATCGAAATGAAACTCACAAATGGAATTATTTCCATAGGAGTGCCTTTTTTCGTTTTGAGAAAAGTAACGCGATTATATTCCTCCCCAAAACGTCTTTATGGTAAGCATAATATTCTTGCTGTGTCCAAATTTTCTATGTGAAATCGGGTTTTGACTTGTATATTTTCACTAAATCAGTGCTTTAAAGTTTTTATTCGCTTGTGTTACAGACAAAAAATACACTCACAAATGCAAATTATAAAAAAAAAGCGTTGAATCTCTGAAGTAATTTAGTTCAATTTTAACGGTCTTACGACTTCTAATGTAATCATAGCTATTAATTAGCCATGTGATCGGAAAAAAAATCAACTGCACGTGACTAATGTTTTGATTCATGGCATATCAAGAAAATTCCATCAAACTCAAATTGCTTCTAGACCTTCTAAATATGGGTGTGATATTTCGTGAACATCTTGGTGGGACAATACAGTATTGTTGTGACACCTGTAACACTTACTTGACGCATCGAGGATACCTTGTCAGCACTCGTTTCACAAGTGCCAGCGGATCAGCCTGGCTTTTCAGCAAAGTAGTTAATATTTATTACGACAATGCAGTCTCCCGAAATATGGTAACTGGTCGCCATATTGTGCGAAATATTTACTGTAAGAGCTGCTCAACTAAGATTGGATGGTTTTACGAAATGGCCTTCGCGAGTGGCCAGGAGTATAAAGAGGGATGCAAAATTCTGGAAGTTGCCCTCATACGAGAACAAACAGATGACATGCCTGAGACTCCATTTGGGAAGCATATATTATCGAGTGTATAACGATCCAACGATTGTCTAAGCACATGTACCGGATTCTAAGTTTCAACCCATCTGGAAAATATTGTTCAGAACTTGTATTTGCGAATGAGTTTTCATTAACTGTTTATTTCGCCAATGTCATTGCGGTATAGTATACATTCAGTTCATTTTATGTGACGTCGATTTTTAAAATTGTGCGACAGATAGAAAATAACGCTACAAAGTTTAAATCCTCATGATGTAAAGAATATAAATTCATCTGTATTAAACTAATATATGCCTTTTTTTCAGTTACTTTTCTGATTTCAAATTTAACAAAACGATAACGCTGTTCCAAAAGCAACGGAAGCAAGCGCCAAATGGGCCATTTTTCTGTTAGTCAGAGTTATCGGCGCCAAGTGCTCTAAGTAGAACAATCTTCTGTTGATAAATGTACTACAGTGAAGTAAATTTTGAACTTGCCAAACTTTTTATACATTTGCATTTGATGCGCTAACAGAAAAGTAACATTTTGTACCTTCATTTAGAAAATTAGATTGTAAAATATAAGAAAAATGGAAATTCCCATTTTATATTTGCTTCTTGATTTATGAGCACAAGTGTATTTCCCAGTTTTATATTCCACCGTTTCGTCAGTTTACAAAACACGCGCTGATAATGATTGTGAATCAGATATCGTCAAACCTTTTGAGGAAAGGAAATTTAAATGTGTACTTTAACTGTTTTAGCAGTAAAGATGTTTTATGAACGTGAATCGCAACATTTTTTGGAATGGCATCATTTCCATTATTTTTCCAGTTATTCTGACATTTAGTCTTTCAAAATTGTTAATTGAAATTGATTATGATAATTTTAAAATTTTAACTTTGTGCACTGCTCTCTTTGCGTAATCATCCAGATATATACCAGAATAAATGGCGGCGAATAAAAAAGTTAATTATAAAAGCGGATTAGAGATCTTAATAAAAAATAACTTTCCTTCCGAGAAATTGGACATCAGTGGCTTAAAGCGTATATCAGAACTATTAAACGATGTCAATTCCCTGCTCATTTACCATATGGAAACGGAATACAGTTCTGTTGGTAAAGTCAATGGACAAACGTTTCAGCACTGTGCTCGAAAGGCAATTGATGAGAATTTTCCTGGTAATCTTAAAGAAAATGCACTGTCAGAAGCTTATAAGCAACTAGCCTTATTGGAGAGTGGCTGCATAGTGTATGGAAAAGGTGCTACAGCAGTTAAAGGTAAGACGGAAAATCGTGAAGATGTCGAACTCCAAAGAATCGATGTTCCGATACGTCTTTTCAAGAAAGGCATTGAGAAACTAATTTCAGCAACGTTTCCTAACTTTCAAGTTGATAGCAAAGCTATAGGACCTCTGGCTCTTTGTATCCATGCGTTTAGCAAGATGGTAGCAAGGAGAGCATCTGAAAAAGCTAGCCAAAAAGAGGAATTACAACCAATTCATTTAAAAGACGTTTTACCTGAATATTTTGGAAATAATGCTCTGAAAGTTGCCTTAGGCGAGGCTAATAGATGCCTGTTTCTGTACGAAAAGGGCTTGATTGAATTTGAACCAGAGGCGATATACGAATCTGGTCGGTCTCAGGAAAATGAAGTTTCCGAAAAGATATTGCCAACAGTTTTTAAACCAGGCATCAAAAACCTGTTGAGTGAAATTGTTCCAGGCTATGAAATCGAAGCACGAGCAACAGGATATTTAGGGCACATTCTAACGGACGTAGCCCGTTATATAGCAGAAAATGCTTCAGAGACGTGCCGAAAGGAAAAATTATTAGAAATAAAGGATGGAGACATTCATCAATCGGTCAGTGCGACATTTCCCCTAGAACTCAAAGAGCATGCGCAACTGAATTGTGCTAAAGACGTCATTGCGTTCCAAAATGGGATGATCTCATATGAAAGAACACCTCTGAGACGGACAGAATCAGAAAGCAATGGAATTAAACGTAAGAAAAAAGTGCAACGATCAACGTCAGTTAAGCCAAAAAAACAAGCCAAAGTTAAAAAATCCAGTCCTAAACCCAGACAAAAAAGTCCTGTGACAGTGTCCAAGAAAACTCCCAAGAGTTCACCGGTGCCCAAGAAAAAGAAGTCCAGCAAAAGTCCAAAGCGTTTGCCATCATCAAAGAAACGAAGATCGAAATTTCCGCCAAAATATAAGAAGCCTAAGAGTTCACCAGTGCCTAAGAAAAGGAATTCCAGCAAAAGTCCAAAGCGTTTACCATCATCAAAGAAACGAAGATCGAAATCTCCTCCAAAAGATAAGAAGCCATCAATGAAAATAGCCGAAAAAATGAATTTTGCATTGTCTATAATGCCTAATGTTATGGTAGCATTTTCTAGCATAGATATATCCTTAACAAAGGAATCAGAGACTAATTTAAATGAAATCCTCGAAGATATATGCAATGCGTTAATTAATTTCAGCGTTTCTCGCGCCACGAATACGGAAGAGATGGGCATAAAAGACATCCAAGGTGCCATTAGAGAATTTTTTCCTCCAGAATTGGCTGAGCATGCCCTATTGACTGCTTTTGATTCCTTATATATGTTCCTTCATGAAACGCATTCATATTCTTAAAGTTAGACTCCGCGTTTGTAATTGATCAAATTTGATCCGACAACCTTTATAATTCTTCCCCTCTACCTTTGAAAGATACGAAGCATTTTCTGGACAATAAAATAGATTTTTGCTTTTCTGTATTGTATTAAATTGACATACATATGAGCGTCGATGCGGTGAAAGCAATTTTGGCGAAACGACATTCTTTGGAAAAGATAAGCTTAGCTGAAAAAAAGCCTATGACATTTGCTATTCTTAAGTTTTTGGTTGAAATTTAGAAGTTGGCACATATACTTAAAAAGCAGCCAAAGTCGCCAAAGCAGCCTTAATGCTAAGCTGAAAAGCTGAAAAAAGCTTATGACATTTGCTATTCTTAAGTTTTTGGTTGAAATTTAGAAGTTGGCACATATACTTAAGAAGCAGCCAAGTCGTCAATTCATTAAGGCTGCTTTGGCGTCTTAACTTTAAGGAGTTAAATTTTAGCCTTGAATGCTGCACCTTATCGCCTTGCATTTGCTTTGGCGATTTGCCGCCGTTTTAAGAGTGTGTATGAATTTATAGATTTCAACTATTTAGATAAAACAAAATAACATTACTGAAATGTAAGTTATAAAGACGGTACAGTTTCAGAAATAAACAGAAGTTGTCGCTAAGCATAAATTTTGGCCCGAAATATCACTTTTCTGTAAGATGGGGAATGATTTATTATCGTTATATTTCGAACATTTCGCGATCATTTTGGATGTTGGGCCGCTAAAGGAAAGATGTTTAAACAGTTTGCTTAGCAGCAAAATGAGTAGCAACTGCCATGCAAAATACTCAGTACCAATTAAATTATTAGTAAGTGATTTGTAAAGCAAAACTGTATGGAAGGACTCTGCAAATAAGACAAAAGCAATTTTGTTGGAAAGTCCACTCAATTTCGTCTTCCCAAGATATTGCAGTGTATAAAAAGATAAAACGACAATAAACAAAGCACTTTTGTTGTAATCCAAATAGTTTATACCTTATTCTATGGTAATGGGGCGTTTTCTATATGTCAAAGAGACAAGACTGCGGAACAATTTGTTGGTAGTCTCATTGGTTGGAAATTCGAAAAGTAATCAAGAACTTTGGGTTGCATATGGGCAATGATAATTTTAACTTCTACTCTTCATTTGCTCGAGCTCGACAGTTTGTCTGTTATGTGATTTTAAAAGCATTCTCATTGCTTCATTATGTCTAACATTTATATATATATACTAGCCGCGTATATATATATATATATATGTACTAGCTTGGGGCGGGTTCGCGGTCAGAACCCATTTTGCTTAGCACTGTCCTTGCCACCTGACAGCTTCGAGGCTCTCAGCCACTACTTTTTTCAGTTTTAAATACTGCATGAAGATCAGTCGAACAGACCATAAAACCGTAGTAGATTTCATATTATTTGTAGACAAAAGATTCCTTTAAAATTGTTAAATCTTTCAATAAACCTCATCTAGTTGTAATGTTTTCAATAACTTTTTCACAAAATTGAACATTAAGTTCTTCATATCAATAAATACAGAATTTATATCGCCCTAAATAAACAGTTTCCATCACCTACAATAGGTATTTTACAATATTTTTGACACGCTTTTGTGATGGAAGTGTTAGGATCGGTATATTTAAAATAATATGGTAAAACATTCAGACAGTTCTCCAGCCCCAAACAATCGACGGATTTCGATAATTTTTACTTCACATGAATGCTTATGACATCTAGATATGTTATCAAGAGTCGCCTACCCCCTACCACCTCCCATTTTCGAATGAAATCGAAAATACACTTCTCCTCTGCATATTGTCTAAGGGTAAATATTGTAGATATCCCCCAGCCCAAACCACCCGACGGATTTAGATAATTTGTTTTTCATTTGAAAGGTTATGGCGTCTAGATGCGCGCGCACGCAGTCTAAGGCAATTCAGTCATCGATCTGAAGTTCACGCGAAATATTACTCAAGAATTGCTGAATTACGTCGAATTTTGTGCTAAAGTTAAACGCTTAGTCACTATAGACGATAGAGTTAATAGTCACATAGAGCTACTTTAGTCACAGAAAATCACAGTCGAGTAAGGTAAGTCTACGGTCCTCAATCCCAGCGGCCACTTCGAAGAGACAGCCTCTCGTCGAATGTTTTTTACTGGTAAGGCACAAAATGAAAAAATTTTATGAAATTCCCGCCTTTCTTTTAACTCGTTTCTTAACCCTTCAGTGTAATGATGACTCAGCTATAAATAGATTCTAATGGAATCAGCAGGAATGTTTTGTCCTCGATTTTCTCACACACTTCCACAATAAGGTGGGTTTTCAGCTTAGTTTAAGAGTATAGGGAAGGGAATCGTGTATGCGTTATGGACACCTTCCCGCTAATCGATGGTATTAATAACTAGAAACAGATCTAAAATTTTCATGTCCAAACCACACACAGAATTTCTTCTTTTCCTGGTATATTTTATTTTTAAGATATACTGTTCACATATACCAGAGCAGAAAAAGATATAGGCAATTCAACCCTGACGGATTTGTTCGAAAATTTGTTACTTATTTGCAGTGTTTCTTTTTAAACCAAGCACTGAAATTCGTCCATCTAGTTTGTTGCGCTTACAATCGCGTTCACAAACACGTGAATAGACATACAGATATGCAATCATCCTAATGATGGATTTGGTTTAAAATTTGAAACACATCTATATTTCTGCTAATAAAATCATAGGCCAAATTCCATACGTCTAGATCTTTGCATTTTCGAGTTATAGTACTCTCATTGATCCGTTTTTGAATTATGGTGTTCACAGACAGACAGACCGACAGACCCCAAATTCAAGAAATACTTTTTTCGGAATTAATGTAAAAACATTGGGATTTATCAAAAAGACAAATAATAGATAAAAGTATCTATATCGAGATTTATCAAAATCTTGATATTGATACTACAATATTTCCTCTTTGCGTACTCAAGAAAGTAAAAATGGCTTATCGTCATTGAAGGTGCAAAAGGTTGTATGTCAAAAATTCATTTTAATTGAAATGCACTAGTTGGTAACTCTTCATATCGCCAACGGACGCCAAGTCGCCTGTGATGAAAAGCAAGATAGCTGCTAAGATAAACATTGCGATGAAGCGGTCATAGTTAATGATTAAATGCTTAAAAGTTTACAAGAATTTTCATTTTTTTTCAGAGAATTCATAGATTTTTTTTATTTTCAAGCATTCATAGATTGTGTTTGCTGTATTTATCATATCGTATACCTTAGCAGATCTCTCACTTCATGTCACTGGCGACTTGACATCTCGTTGGCGATAGAAGAGGTACCGATTATTAGATATCAACCATTTTTTTATCGAATTTTCTATATATGATCTTTTGCATTTTCATTGATGTTATACAACGTTTTCTTAAATAAATAAAAAAACATAGTTTTCAGAAGAATCGTAAAGTAAAATTTTGTGTAGAAGTATAGTAAAAATATTTTTACTATAATTAAGATCTTAATTCACTGTATGTCTTCAAGTATTGATTGTTTCAAATGTGATGCTAAATATTTTCATGATCGTTGGAACTATTTTTTCAATTCCTACTATTAGTTGACATTCTCCCTATATATATTTATATATCTTGTTCAAATTTTCAGTCGTTAATAAAATACTTTTTATTCATCCACTCAAGTTCAAATACATTCTTTTAAACTTGTAGTGGATAAGATTTGATGTTAATACACTTTTTTTTGATAAAATAATGAAGCATTACAAGAGATGGTTAGAATGAGAAATTATAGATCTCTATCAGCTTCATAAATTAGAAACGAAAAAAAAAAGAAAGCGAATAAATAGTAACAAACTAAAATAATAGTCCAACACCATATATAGAAAGGAAAATGGAAAATTGCAAGGAAATTCGCTTTCTATTTTGCCACTTAATATTGTGATTCCGTCATATGTATATACATATTTATATTAATTGTAATTATTTAATAAAAAGTAAATGAAATAAAATTTTTCTTTGTTTACCGAAGTAGGAGTTGACTTTACATTTTTTTTATATTACTTGTTAAGTTAAAGTTTATGACTATATACAGAAAAAGACATTTTTGACGTTTATATATATTTTATATTTGATACGTTCCATTAGAAAATTATACTATGAATACTAGAAAATCGACATCATGCTTTCTCGCCTAGCAGTGGCGGCAACACGGAGCCCATTAGTTAATTCAAAATGCGGTATTCCAATCCCAACTTTGATTATTCTTTTATAATTATTTACTAAGTAACATTGTTTATTTGCTGGAACAATCATTTCTCATATCAAATCATTTGTTTTCATCCATCTCTTCTGCAGCACTCTTCTGTAATTGGCATCTCTTTCGTGATTGTATCAATTCAAGAGTTTTTTCTTCTTCTGTTTCCATTAAGGCAATCGAAATTCTTGGTCACGTGAGGTATCTAGAAAAATGACATTTTTTTCGCTTTCAATGTATCTACTCGAAATCATTCTAAGGTAAGCTTTTAAGTTTATTGAAATCAATGCCAATTTCAGAATTTTGCGACAGCTTGCTTGCCTCTGAAATCTTTTGTTAAATGACTTTGGAGTCTGATTTCAAGAGTGAATGAAATTAATTTCTGGGACAAATTAGTTCGCTAATTACTTCTCATTTCCTTTATAGACTACTGGAAGTTTTTTTAAACAGAGATTTGGCTTTGAGTCAAAATATCCCGATCTAGGTTAACGAAGGAATATGAGAACTAAGTCGAAATTAAATTCTAATTTTACTTAATGATTATTTTTTTCACTTTATCTGGAAAGAACTATCTAATAATTTAAATAAATATCTACATAAGCTAACTTGATTTAAGGACATTTCAAAATAACAAATTTTATTATAATAAATTAACACAGCTTTGATGGTTTGAATTCAGATTGTATTTGCAGTCAATAATTTAAAAAAAACCATCATAATCTTATAAAATAACACATTAAAGAACTGAATTTAAGAAATAAAATTGATGCATTAGGTTTCTTATGTTCCAAACTTCACTAATTATATATGGAAGAATCAAAATATTTATACAATTCCTTATATTGATATGATTATATAAGTTTTTTGGTTTAATCACCTCAATTTTACTTCGTTTCATAAGAGCCTTTGATTTCAAAATTATGCATTTCAATAAAAAATTTCAAACGAGAAGAATTAAAGGAAATGCAGTCTCTAATATTTTATCCTTTTACATTGTTGCATTTTTTAACTAGGCCGTGCACACATCCATATAGACATACAAACAGAAACAGACAAAACCTCAAAAATAATTTTCTAGAACTTGCGAAGATAAGTTTCCTTAAATTTTGAACCACTTTTGCGAAACTTCGTATCGTAGCATCATAATGTTTTGGGCTTCGTTAGTCTGTCTTTCTTCACCTGTCTTAATCGCACCACAGCCGTGTTTTTCTGTGCATTACATTTTTTACATCACTCAAATTATAGAAAGAATGCGCGATTAAAATTAATTCTGAAAAATTTATTAAATTTAACAGAAAAGTTGCCGGAAATAAACTTAACGCCCTTAAAAACCTTACTTTTTAATTTTTAAAGTGGTATAAAATTGTTTTCGTGTCATATTATGCTCCTAAATTATTGAGGAAAAATAAAATTTCGATTCATTTTAATTAATTAAAAATTTCATTAAAATTTTGAAAGGCCCTTTTTTAGTGCTCAACAACCACCCAAGAAGTAACTACGGGACAAATTCGGTAGTTCTAGGCCCAACTTTCTGCTTTGTAGAGCGTTTTATTCCGTACTAGAATATCTAAAAAGACAAAAAAAAAATAGAAGCAATTTAATTGGTGCGCGCAAGTGCTGCATCATCCAGGAAAAATCTCGGAGTACAAAGATATAAATACCAGTTAAGGGATATTTCGGGATAGGTTCAGGCCTTAGAGAAAATTCATATTAAATTCAGACCTCAAAGTCTTTTCCTCTACAGAAAACCTATTCTTGTTTTGAATCTGCATGGATGAATGGCCTCTGATGACGTCATCCACCGGATTCTTACTCCTCATCGTTGTTTGTTATTATTTTTGTATTTTTAACTCTTTCATATCTAAAACTTCCCTTAATTCGTATTTATATCTTTGTATTCTGTGCGTATCTCATCACGTTGAATTCTATTTATAAGGTTTTGGAATCACGAAATTTGCAGAAAGCATTCTAGCCTCAAAACATTATCTTGCTTACAAAAAATGCATTGATTAAATTCTTGGGCGATTTTTCCTGCGATTATAAAGCTTTCTCATAAGCTTCCTTTCTTCCCACATGCCTAAGTATATGTGATGCTTTAAGATTTCAGGTAGTGTCTAAAAAATATGACGTTTAACACGTGTTGAGGTCCATTGTAGTAGAAGCAATATAAACTAATTCTGAAATAAAGGTTATCAGCTCTTGAAAACTTTCTAAGCATCCGTTTTTCAACATATCTCATTCTGTTCAAGAGCCGGATAGGCAAAGCTGAGTCATGTTCTCGTTCGCAGTCCATTTCCGTTCATGCAAAGATACAGAATGGGGGGGGGGGCGGCAACAGAGCATCCAAGTTATCATCTATCAACCAATATATATAAAAAAATAAAAAATAATTCTTTTCTCCAATTTTATATGTCTTGTTTCTTAATTTATAGCATTTGGTCAAGGGAGACTTCCAAAGTTTTTACATTGTCATGTTTCACATACTATTTATAGTAACTCCTATCGCTCTATTACTACTCTTATTTATTATATTTTACATTAAAATGCCAAATTAAACCAATTTTTAATAAAAACAGGTTTTCACTTTTCTCCAAGTGTCTGCTTAGCAGGCAGTAGCTAGAAAACAAAACAATCCGTTATCTATTGCTGGCGCATTTTTGTAGCCGTTCCTGAAAATTTAACCCTCCTCCCAAAACCCCTCTTAACCCTCATCATATTGATGCAGTGGAACACAACCAACGGAACTTCAAGGCATGAGCACCTACGTCACAGAAATTCGTGACATCACGACGAGGAATGATACTAGGGGAACACGGGTTGTGACCTGAGGAGGTAGTAATTCCCCTTTCGTTCAGGTTTCTGATAAGAAATGAGCTTGTCCATGCTTGGTTGTGATTGAAATCAATTCTGGTGATGGCAGCCATAAATGTATATTCCATTTAATATATAATAGCATGTAATCTTATCCTTTCCCCCACCCAGTAGATGCATGAGGGGTCATGTAATCATGTACGTCAGGCTATTATAAATTGACTCCATTCTATTGGCAAGTTGTATCCACAACTTAACTATATTACTACTACTTAAGAAAATATCGCATAGCAAGAATAAATCTACACTTGGAGATAAAACAGTTTAATAATTTAATAAAATATTTATATATTGAACGTCGAACGTTAGAATTTCAATCAATTGGCCGCAATTCTAAAATGGGGAACTAATTGCAAAATATACATTTTAATACATACTGAGTCTCAAATACACTGCGTTAACAAAACATTTATTGCAAAAATTCAAATGTTGCCTTTTTCCAGAGAATAAATTTTTGCATTCTAAGATGTCTCATGTGCAACACATTGGAGTTCGTTTAGCTTTGCAGAATAAATTATTCTCACTTTTTACAGTTTAACAACAGGAAACCTGAAATCGATAAATTGGTAGTCCTGATTGCATAACTGATTTAGTTCAAAACAATAAGGAATAAATAATGATAAACCGTTATTTATTATTTTTCTAGTTATGATGATTTACTGAAATTTCACGTTATTCATTCATTTATTTCTTCGCTACTGTTCGTGATCCTATTTGATGTATAACTGTGTCTAGTTCAAAATAATGTGGAATAAAAATTAATATACTGCCTCTTCATATTTTTCTGGTGATGATTATTACTAGTATTTGAACATATTATTGATTTGCTTCTTATATCTTCTATTCTAGATACTTGTTATGATTTTCAGTGATTTATTTTGCGAAATAGTATCTAATATCCTAGGCCATTTCATTCTTTTCTTCCAAGGTGTGTTTACGCTCTCTTGGGCATAGAAAAATTCTTTGCCAAAAAATAAGGCACTGTGAAATATTTTTTATTCTCCTCGAATTCGACAGTCCGCACTCGTTATAAATAACTAGAAAAACAATTCCCAAAAGCACACGAATTCTTCCACTTTCTTCTTTCTGTGAACCCTTAGAATTCAAAGTTGCCAAAGAAATTTATGTTTTTTATCACGTCTTCTTTTAAAAAACTAAAATAAGTGCACAAAAAGGGAAGACAGGCAGGGAAAAATGTATCAAAAAGAAACGAAACATGCTCGTTTTGAGTCGACGCTTTATATTTCCACCCCTTGCACCAAAAATGGACGAGGCAGTTGATGCATGAGATAATGTCAGTGAGAACTGATCAAATACAAGTTATGAAAACTGTACTTCTTTTTCTTTCACTGCAACTGTGTCTCCTATAAGATCTTGCCCTAAGCGATATTCGATTGATTTGCTTAAAAGGTTCTTCGTGTGTCTGATAGCTGCTGCAAATGGATCAAAACGCTTTGGCATAAAAGTCAATCGAGTCTTGCTGAATATCATTCAGCTGAAGCTGCTTTTAGAAAAGCTGTAAATGGGAATGGGTCAAAGAAGTACAAAGACAAGACGAGGTGCTTTTAAGCGAGGGATAAATGTATTAGTTGGTTTGAGGAGCTGAACCTTTTGATTGAGATAAAAGCATTAGTGCATAATTATAAGTTGGCTAGATAATGAATTTTTGTTAATGTACTATTGAAATACTGAAATTAACACGCTTTTAAATGTGAATTTAAGGAAGCGAGACTTTCAAGTTTTTGCCCATCAAGGAATCTTTTACATCTATTTTCGATAATTTTAAAAGCAATTGAATTTGTATCATGAATAAAAATATTAGAACGATTAATTTCAGAAAAGAATACAAAAATTAAATGAGATGTTTAGAGCTTATTAATAAAGAGAACAACATAAAACGGCACCATTTATTTTAATTAGGCTTAAATGATGGATTATTAGGGATTAAATTTCATTCCGATGAAAAAAAAAATTAATTAAGAATTTTATATTATTTAAGTTATTTCAGCAACATGAATGAAAAATTTTTATTTCAGTATTTTAAAAATAAATATATTTAATAAAAGTTTAATATTAAAATATAATAGTACATTTTCTTCATAAAATATAAGTGTGTCCATTTGTTGTAAATGTTTGTTTCGCAAAAATCGTCTGCTTAAACTTTAGAATTTGTTTCATGTTCATTTTATAATCAATCAGAATTCTGAAATTACTGGTTTATGCAAATTTCTTTAATTAAAAAAATGTCTTAGTTCTAAGCTTAGTTAAAATTTAAAATAATTTTCTTGCATATGAATAGAAAATGTATGTCCTGTAAGGTGATTTTTTTATTTATTTAAAAGAAACGCACACTACAGTTACAGAGTGCAGAAAAATGAGCATCAAACACAACTAAATACTAAATATATTAAAAACCAATTGAAAAATTAAAGGCTGTATACATTCTTCATAAAAATATTAAAAATATGGTGAGAATATAAAAGTCATAATCACTAAACCATGAATAAAGCAAATTTTGCATATGCATAAATCATTTAAAAGTTGAGTAGACACTGTCACAGAGATATTAAGAGGCCCACAGGATATTACAAGCCATATGCAGTCATCTTAATATCATAAAAACACATTCAATATTTAAGAATTAAAATGAATAATTCTTAAAAAGTTAAAAAAATATTAAGGATTAAAAGTTGAATACACAGAAACACAGAACTATTAAAAACACTCTAGGAACTTAAAAGTTGCAAACATTCAATCTTACAGCCGTATCACCGTCAACTCTGACCCAGCGTTTAAAATTGACTGGTGGTGTAACCGGCGGTCAGAGTTGAAAATTCATTTCACCGTAAATTGACCGCAGGTTCATTCCACTAACCGCCAGTTGTAGTTAGGGAACTTCAACCTGGCTATAAGATAGGTTAGATTTAACTGCACATGCGCAGTAAGTGAGTTTTGTTTGTTTACAAATTTGACGATTCTGATCAAGCTGTTGAAAAAAGAATATGGTGGCCTTTCTCGGAGGGTGCCATTTTTTTCCCTTGACTGAATCAGATCGGCAATAATTTAGCCCGGCAATTTGATGGCAATTTTCATCACTTTTTTGATTACGGATTGAAAAGAACTTTGGAATGAATAGGGGATAATAACCTTTGTTGCTGAAAATCCCCCAAACCCCCCAATCAAATCAAATCAAAGCTGTTGAAGCGCTCATCGTGGTTCTGGAAAAACTAAAGAAAATTTCTTTAATTGAGCAGTTGGACTGTTTACAAAAAATAGAACCGAAAAGAGAAAGAAACGTAAAAAAAAGAAAAGAAAAGACCTATTCGTTCAAATGGAAGACTATGATTTTTAAACACGGTTTCGCCTCACTAAAGAAAGTGTCGTTGAATTGGTTCTTCTACTCCACGAAATGCGGTTTTGCCAGAAATAAAATCAGTTCTTTTTCTAACTGTGAAAAATATAATTTACCGGATGATAGAGACATTTTAAATTGAGATAGAACGAAATGCACACTGAAAAAGCAACGTGATCAAAATTCCTGCGCTCGACATACACAAATCGTTCGAGAACACGAGGTCTGTTTCGACCAATGAGATTCAATCAGTAACCGCGGGTCAAGAGAACTGAAGTTAACTAACCGGAGTTGAAAAAATAGTGGTGAATGAAGTTTGAACCGGTTTCCGAACTCGGGGTTACTTTGGCCGGTCCAGTTAGCGGTGAATACGGCTGTTAAAAACACGAAAGGACATATTAAAAATATCAAGTTCCCCAGATAACCTATTAAAAACTCTATAAACTCTATATTTTTGCTTATTTCTGTTGGCTTCTCGATTGACATTCATAAGACTTCTTCTAAGACTAAACAAACATTTATGACAACATTAAAACACAACTATTACACTTCGTATCTGCGCACATCGTAACATCGTTCAACCGTACTCGTACTCGTCTCTCTCTAGACTATTTCTAAAAATCAAATTCAAAGTAGTGCAACATCTTACTGTTGCTACTGATCTGATGTCATGCATTGATATGCAATAAATATGTTGCAGTCATGCTTTTGTTAGGCACAATATTAAACACGCCTATATTTATTTAAAGAAGTAAACATACATTAGAAAGACAAAAATCCAATCACAGATTGCAACGATTGAACACAAACGCTTATAAAAACATTAAAAAACATTTTTTAAAAAAGACGAAGAATTACAAAAATGAAATGGGTAATGAATGATTTCATTTCTTTTCCTCCAGAGAAAAATTTATTTAAGAGTTTTATGCTTAAACTTATGTCAGTGAAATTCAAGTCAGTATTCTGAAGGATACTCCGCTCTTCCTAAGCATCCGGAGAGAACAACTGACCATCGATCTATAAACTGTCCACATATCATTCAAAGAAAAATAATTTAACTTATATAGAACAGCATCAAAATATTTTTAATGTCCAGTTTTCGCCTTTAGATGAAATAACAAGTGAAAGAAAGTGTTTAGGAAAGTACTACTCCTTCCTAGCAGCATCAAAATTTGGACATCCCTATAGCAGATGGTTAAATGTTCACTGGTCCATACCACAATCACAGTCGGGGACTTAACAAAAAATTTATTCTAGTATATTGGAAAGCATCCATGTGCAGTCAAGATTTGGTTGATGAAAAAGTCACCATAACATCTATTATTTACCACAGGCATCATTCCAAAAAGGAACCTCACTTTCTGTGACACATCCCATATTTTTTGCCATCTTTCATTTGCGAGAATTATTTCAGTCACATATGCGAATGTTATTATTTTAGTATTAGATTATTAAATATATTATCTAAAAGTTTAATGTTAAAATAAAACTTTTTCTTTCCTTTGTGAATCATTGTCTGTCCATTAGTTGTAAATATTTGTTTCTTAAAAATAATCTGTGTAAAATCGTTTTGGCTGCTATAATGAGAGAAAGAATAATGGAAACGAAAAGTTTTTCTAGTTTTCATTTAATAAAAAGAAGAGAATATTAAAATTCTAAGGGAAGTTCTTAAACCGAGTTCATATTGTGTTCTTTTAGACATGAAAGTTTTTCAAGACTAAGTTAATTATTAATAAGTCATATTCATTAGCTAGCTTATTAAAAAGGTAACTTAATGAATAATTTCAGTAAAACTAAAAAATTCAAAAAATGTTAACAGAATGTAAATAATGTTACTTTACTAATGCTAACGAAGACCAATAATGCAATTGCAAACCGAAAAACAAATATTAAGTACATTAAAGAAAAACATCTAAGAATCAATTAAAAACACAAAAATTTAATTAACGTTCTAGAACTAGAACTAACGTAGAAGAACTTGATTTATATTTTTAAAAAATATAAAGCAAAAATAATTATTATTTCAAACAGAAAGAGAATAGTTCTTTCTATTACGAGAAAAAATTTCAAAATGTGAAAAAGATTCAAAATTTGAATTTGAGCGAGTCACTTTACGTCGATCATTTTAGCAAATTGATCTCATTTCGTTATTTATAGATATTCTATATTTTTCTTTATTTATGGATATTCTTTGGCTGTTTCATTTCTTGTTATGTTGTATGTCATTGGAAAAAACTTTTATGCATTTGTATGTAGTATATAATATGTATATATATTAGGGTGTCCCAAAAAAATGAAAGTCGTTTTTTTTCTACGCATACCCTCTTATTTTTTTCCTTTTATGTCAAAACAATTGTAAATAAAGTTTCATGTAATTTGAACCACGTCAACCCGTGCCGACTTGCGTCTAAACGTGTCAGTACCAGCTTACTCGAAGGACAGAGCACATCCACGTGTCAATGTGTTTATAATTCCAAGTTATTTTGTTACTAAATGTTTGTATAATTTTTAATCAGTGAACAGAACATGGCAGTTGAATTGGGTAGTTCTAAAAAAGTGATATTTTTAATAAGGAAAAACAACATCAAATAACGGGTTCAAAACTTCCCCCTAATGGACAAGTTCTCGCAGTTTTGTTTTACAATATTCGAGAAGTGAATTTAACTGTTAATGAAATTGGAAATCTCGCTATTCGCGAATGTATTATCTTTTGGGAAAAGGCACGCATACTTACAAAATCGTTGCCAAATTGTGTGCGGAAATTTGTTAACGTGTATCAAGTTTGGAGAGACTTACAAAAAAAATGCAAAGAAATTACAAGACGTATTCAAGCGGCGACAACAAGAATTTATAAGTAATTTAGACAATTCGTTCGACATTGCACACGCTGATGCACTTCAGTTAATGAAAATAGAGGAAGATAGGATGCTCTTGTAGCGCTAAAGAGAGCCGGGCTGACCTGGTCACTTAAGTGGAGTGGATATAAAACTGGCCGACATAGAGAAAAAGGCGCGACTTCGAGTTGTCAAAGAAGAAAATCAGCGAATCAAATATGTTTCCGCTTCAAAATCCTCGGCATCATACGAGCCATTGCAAGAAAATTCCTCTTCGAATTCTAGTGAAAATATAGATTCAGAAGATTTCCCAACACTGATCGAAAGCTCAGAACCTGGGACAAGTAAATCAGTAATGAGGAAAGATTTTATTACTCCAAAATTAGTTGCTGCATTAGACAGGTGTCAGTTAAGTATGGGAGATTCTGTGTTTGTTCTTGAAGCTACTATTGATGCCCTTGGATGTAAAATTGACGAATTTCCGATAAGCAAGTCTTCAATTCAAAGAATCCGAACAGAAAAACGGAAGGAACGCCTGGAAAACGTAAAAATTGATTTCCAAAACGAGGTACCGGATGTAGTGAACTTACATTTGGATGGCAAACTGTTGCCTGCTTTGAGTGCTTGAAAATCGAAAGAAGATCGCTTGCCTATAGTTATTTCATATGGACTTAAAGAACAACTCATTGCTGTGCCAAGACTGGATAATTCTACAGGCAAAGAACAGGCACAGGCTGTTTGGAAGCCGATCTTAGATTGAAATCTCGAAGACAAAGTCCAAATTATCTGTTGTGATACTACGGCTTCGAATACAGGTCGTTTTAAAGGTGCTTGTGCGCTCCTCGAGCAAAAATTTGATAGGGAAATGCTTTTTTTTCTCTTGCCGCCATCATGTATACAAACTGGTATTAAAGGCAGTATTCGAAGTGAAAATTAAACAAGTGACAACAAGCCCCGATATTCCACTCTTTAAAAACCCCAAAGATAATTTGAAAAGTATCTATCACACTAAAATACAGTGCTATAGAGAAACAGTGGAATTGTTCCGAACCGTAACCGAACTTGAAAATTTGCTCGACTTTTACGGCGCTAAAATTAAAAATGATATGGTCAGAGATGACTATCGAGAATTGATCGAACTTTCTATCGTATTTTTAGGTAGAGATGCATAAAAAATTTTTAAATCAGACCTCCGGGTGCCATGCACCAAGCTAGATGGATGGCCCGAGCGATTTACTCCCTAAAACTATCGTTATTTAGTTCTCAGCTGAAATTAAACACCAAGGATAAGGAAGCACTGTTAGACGTCTACTTGTTTATCGTGATAATCTACGTTAAACCATGGCTTCAATGGATTTTGGCAGTTAAAGCACTCTACAAAGGTTTGTGCTTTTTGAAATCTTTGAAAGCTTACGAAAAAGTGAATGAAAGCATTTCGAAAGCTGTTTCACAGAAATTTAGCCAGGATGTATGTTATTTTACTGACGAAATAGCAGTTTTGGCACTTCTGATGATGGTGTGGACGAAGAAACAAAATTAAAAATGTTAGCAAATTTACATAGAAAAATTTTCTCGACCCATGAGAAAAGATACATTCCATCGAAGGAAGAACTTTGCGGTTCATTGTATGGTGAATTTGATACATTGATTTTGTAGTTTTTATTTAGTTATTTATTTATATCACGCAATTGTAACCTGTTATATTATTTTTTTACAGAGAAAAGCATCGATGATTTCATATTAGTCAAAAGCCAGTCATTGTTTTCTAGAATCAAAATTGATGATAGTTTTCTCAACGAGAGTCCCTCTTCATGGGCGAATAACGCTTCGTTTCTAGACTCGAAAAAGACAGTCTCAATGCTTAGAGCAGTTAACGATACAGCTGAAAGAGCGGTAAAAATTATTCAAGTCTTTCGTGGTTTAATTACAGTTGAAGAGGAACAAAAACAATTTTTGTTGCGTTGCGTACAAGAACACATGAAGATCTATCCTGACAGTAAAAAGCAAACATTGAAATGAATATATGTACAGTAATGTCTCTTTTACTGTAATATGGAAATAAATATCTGCTTTGAATAAATTGGTGTCTTATGTACCAAAGAAACATACATTTGGCAACCTTTCCACAGTATTCCCAGTACAAGATTTCACTTTCAAGTTTGACCTAAAGTCGGCACGGGTTGCCGTTATCTTATTGCAATAATACGTTTTATTTATGTTACTAAGGTGAAATAGAAAAAAAATAGAGGGTATGCGTATTCGATTTTGCAAAACAAAAATTTCCCCTTGTATCTTGGGACACCCTAATATATATGTATGCAATATATAACACGATGTAGCATAGTGTCAATTATATTTACTTTACTGCATCGACATCATTAGTTTTTTGCAAGATGTATATTTAATAATTTGTTTCATCTAAGTTTATAGGCATATATATATCAATGCTATTATTAAAAACTTTAGACTTCTTTTTACTAAAGTTTGTTCTAATTTAGTGTGAATAATGAATAGTATATGGTACAAAAAATAGGTGTGATCTTTCCTCAATTTTCTCGTATACTTACACATAGGATGGCAATATATGGTAAAAATAAATTTTGTATAGGAGAAATGCAACAAAATGCTTCTGATTGAAATCAATAAATTTCCAATAAAAATAGCCAAATTTAAGTTTTTCACTGAAGGAATGTCACTGATAATCTTCATTCCTTAACTTTGATGTTTTTAGGAATCATTTTGGAAACTATTATCTGGAGAAAACGATTTTTACGCCCAAAAAAAGCAAAAAATATTGTCACCATAAAACTAAATAAAATCAAATAAGAAATAAATGCAATAAAAAAGCATCAATTCAGTGATGCCAGTTCTTTTACTAAAATATTTTTCTCTGATTGCTACAATATTTTTTAATTATATCCACGATAAAATTAACACAAATAAATTTTCTGTAAATTTTCATCGGGCGGAATGGTAACCCATATATGAAAAAGCGCAATACTAAAATTTTAGAAAATACTTTTTGGTCTGTTTGTTTCTCTTCTTGTTGTGGAACTAGTAACGAAGCCGAGCTTGTGATTACAGCAAAAGTTACAACTCTAATCAGTAAATAAATAAAAATAAATATCTTCTTGCTGTACATGGGTGGCGATGAGGAGATAAGCAGATGCAATAGTTAAAAATTTATGTGATATTTTTTCATTCAATTTGGATGCCAACGCTTATAAGTAATCATATTTGTAAATATCGAGTTGTTCTGATGATTTTCATAGTATTATGAAGAATATATAGAACATAGAAAAAGTATAGCTGCGCGTTTACGGGTTTTGTCCAAGATTTGACAATGATCTACAATTTGAATGTAAAATCCATTTGCCAAAAAATTTCGTTTATCTATCTAGCTATGTTTCCGAGTTATCCTGTTCAGATATGCGTGATAAGAAAAAGGCAAAATTCTAAAAAAATATTTTTTCGACTTAGAATGGTCAAATATGGAAAGGTTTATAATGATTTCATGGACGAGTTTTTATGATTGCAACATTTTATGTGCAGAAAGTAAAAATAAAGCGATGAAATTTCATTTTGCGTTTGTTTTATTGAAACCGAAACATAAACGTTCGCCAGTCTCCCCTAAATGATCTCCAGGAGGCAACCTACCTCCGTTGGAGCTAAATCATACTTCTACCTCCGAAGATGTTTTGACCGACAGAAGATGCCACACTTCGTCTTTATCACGAATTCTTGACTCATGGACCCCTAGATATGTTAGACCAATTGGGATGAAAATCACCACTGCCTTATTTGGTTACATTTACGCCATTCACACTGTGGGCGCTCATAGTTACATTAAAATATTAGTGGCATTATTCAATTCCGCGGATCCCATGCGTGCCATTTTCTACATAAAATGCAGTTAATTGTTTCGTTCTGTGGCTAAACAGCTTAGGAGAAATCGCCGATGGATTATTGATATCTCATTTCTGAACAACACACGCTTCTGTTTTCTCACGAATTAACGGATGTTTCCCTTCTATTTCGTGTAATGCATAATAAAATAGCTTATTTTCTGTTTATGCATGTAGGTATGTACGTTGGATTTTTTTTTCTTTATGACCGCCTAGACCGTTTGACTTACTGGAATCAAATTTGCCACAATGATGGATTAGCACAAGAGAGAGCTAATACCGTATTTTTAAAAAAAATCAAATAATATTTTTATAATTTAATTATAAGTGGCTGCCTATTTTCTCCAATTTTCTGCATATATTCTCAGTGGAGAACCGTAATTTTTTTATCACTGTAAAATCCGAAATTTTCCCTTTCTAATGGGAGTAATTAGAAACTGTATATTTTTCCTGATTTTTAGCAATTTTTTTAAGTTTTTGGAAACACCTTTCTTCTGCAAGCGATTTTCGGCGCGCAAGACTTATTATTATGCTACAGTATTTTAATTTATAAACGCAGGAAAAAATCGTTTTCTTGCATTTTCTCTATCTTTTGTCTTTTGATGCTTTATTTTGCAACGTATATTTTTGTAAGCATTTAGTTAGTTCTAAAGATTTTTTTAACTTTACATTTTTGAATTCCGGGAAAATTATGTGTAGTATAATTTTTCATTTTAAAGTTGTATTAGTTATTACACGCTATATTGTTTAAAAGTTTGAAATTAATTTTTTTTCCAAATTTCTCGAATTTTAATTTAAGCCATACTTTTATAAGGTAATATAAGGCCAGATTTGAAAGTTTTAATTCAACGAAAAGGAACTCAAAGGAGATTTATATTTGTTGAGGAAAGTTAGTGACAAGATTTGTAGGAATAAAAAACCGTAAGTGGCCATTTGAAAAATATGGATCCCGAACAACGCCGAATTATCAGCTAATCAACTATGATTCTAAACAGACAATCCCCGCCTCCTTTTAACTCTAATACATACTATTCAGATGTTTATTGTTTATGGACAACTTTTGTTCATCAACAGACATAAGAAGAATTAATAAAACATCTATTTCGCAAATTTAACATGATGATCTCAAAAAGTGAGAAATAGAATAATGGAAATAGTTGATCCCAGAAGAATGAGAAATAAACAGAATATCATAGTATTTATTTTTATCGCTTCTTTTGAGCTTTCTTAACGTATCCACATCGGTTTTACAAATGTTTCATATTTTACATGGCTGACTACCTTATTTGTGCGTATATTCGAGGAGGAGCTTGAAATAATTTCATAATGCGCATGCGCAAAACGGACGGTTTTAATGCTTCCTTTCTTCATACAGTATCCATATTATTTGGAAGTAGTGTTCCTTAAACATCGATAGTTCAGCTATCGATAATGCAGTCGATAGTTTTCCCAACTATCGACTGAAACAATCGATAGCTTCAAAACTATCTATACTATCGATAGTATCATCCCCGGTGATGTTATCGATAGGTGTTTTTCAAGTCGATAGTTTAGAAACTATCGATAGTTCCAGACGATAGTTTTAAAACAATAAAATTAATCAAATTTATAATACAGTGTGGTCAAAAATTATCGGACCCATTTCAAAAATTAATAAAAAAAACTAGTAATGTTACAACTACGTTTTTTAAAAATGAGAGCGCATTAAAAAGTTCTTTTTAGATTGGTAACGCGCCGTTATGGCGGTCTAGGTGGTCATAAATTATTGGACAAGTCCCAGTTTTTAGAGCCATTATCTGCGAAACTATTAAAGCCACAAGAAAAATAAAGGCATTTATAAGAAATTTTACGCCCTTAAATGTGTTCAATCATTTGCAATTCGAAAACTGAGTAGTTTTCGAGATATTCAAGAAAAAATTAAAAAGAAGACCAGGAAACAGGCATCGGCTTCTGCTTATCGGTAGCCATTTAGTATGGAAATCTCCCGCTGTAACAAATTTAGAACGTCGTAATAGTACGCCACCTATCTAAAAAAAACTTTTTTGTTTGTTCTCTAATTTAAAAAGAAACACGTAGTTGTAACATTATTAGTTTTTTTATTCATTTCTGAAATGAGTCCAATAATTTATGACAACCCTGTACATTTTAATTTTTAATGAAAAGTCCACCGACTCAGAGAAATGTAAAACGAGGAAATTCATTAAACCCTGGGGGTCGAATTTTTGGTGGTTACAATATTTTCTACCTGTATACTCCCTTTACGAGAAAGTATAAATAATTAATTATAGTTATTTTAAAAGGTTCTTTAATTACTCTAAATCTTAAAAACTATGAATTAATATGTGAAATTCAGCAACATTCAGTTTCCACTTCTTGTTGATTTCAGACTTATGTTTTATTATTTCAGACTTATGACCCTTATAAAAAGTTCTAAAGCAGAATCATAGGACTTTCTCTTATAGTTCAGCGAGTAAAGAAACCTTTCACGGTAGATGACATTTCCCCTTAATAGGAACCTGTCATCTGGAAGCATGCGTCGGTTAATATCATTAGACGAAAAGTCAGCCACTATTAACGGTATCAATGTCTTCCTCCAACAAAAGGCCCCGCAGGAAAGTGAAATATAATAGACGTTACTTTCGTAAGAAATAAAGGATTGTCATTCGCATAGGTATGCTTTTCTGCCAATTAAAAGACTATATTTACTTTCTGGTATATGAAGCAATAGTATCAGATATAGCGTGAACAAATATTATAATCTTTAAAAGAATTTCACCTCGAGATTTTGATGGATCTCCACGTTTCTGATGCCACTAAGTCGGGAAAAAAATAGATTAGTCTATTTGTCTTTCTCACTGTCTCTGAATTAGATAACTCGAAAACGGCATGAGTTAAGCAGGTCATTCACATGTCTTCTAAAAGGGAATTTGGGGAACACGGGAAGGAAAAAGCAATCGTCAATGTCGAAAGCCTATGAAATTTGGAACAAATGATTCGAAAGGATGGAATTCAAACGAACGCAAAATCCAAGACTTGATGCGCATATTCCAATTTGAGACCCCGATGCGAGGCTAGCGGCACATCAAAGGATCTGTCTAGATTGAGAAGAAGGCTAGGAAATCGTAAATCCGCCGAGTATGGGGGGAGGGAGAAATAGGGTAGGTGGAAGAGTGATACGGTAGCTCAATCTGGAGCCTACGTGAATGACGTGCGTAATTTTTCGATTAAACTAGGTGGGGAAAAATACTGGCTTAGGACAAATGGCATAGCTAGCCTTCAAGTGAAAACACAGATTTAGACCAATTAAACTTGGTGCGTGGTCTGTACACTTAACATTCCAGTTGGCACGTCCTCTATACCAACATGAAAGGCCGGGGGGTATCTATACGCTATTGTAAAATATCTGTATACGCTGTTGTAAAATATCTGTATACGCTGTTGTAAAATATCAGATTTTAGAAGAGTAATTATTAAAATTGAGTTGTAATTGTGTAAGAGTTAATAAGTACATTTATTTTAAACAAAATTTATTTAAAAAGGAATGAGAACAATGTAAAGAAAAAAACCCCACAAAAACAATATAAAATGACCAAGAAATTAGCTGAATGACGTGAAAATAAAATAAATTAAATTGCCAATATTTCAAGAGAAATATTTGCATTTGTAATATAAAACTATAAAAACAATATTTAAATAAAAAAAAACAATTGAAATTTAGATATAAAAAGCAAGAAGTGAGTTTCATAGTCATTTCATTGCAACTGTAGCTTTTATTTCTGAAATACAAATAGCAAATTCGTAGAGTCCTATTTACACCTCAAATTCGAAACGATGACTAAAAGTTCGTCTAAAGGAAATGGAAAAATATCCAATTTCATGCTTTTGTAGACCTCTCTGGTAAAAAGATATAAAAGAAAACTCTTTAGTGCATCTCTCGCATACGCGTGCCTGCTTGAAAGTTAAATTGCATATCTTTTTTAAAGTTTTGTATGAAATCTATAAAAAGCAAAACTGTCTTTTTGGCTATACATAATCATGTGAACACGATAATTGAAAAGCGCAAAGATATAGACGACTGAATAGTGGCAAATATTTTTATCATCAGAATTGCACATGTGCATTAAATTTTGGACCAATTCCGCTCATAGATTGACGGTTTTTGGTCGATCTGTTCATACGCTTGTGAACAAGATAACTAAAAAATTCAACAATCTTGGTAGATGAACTTTAGCATGTGAGCTTTACACTAAAAATTTAGATATCTGTCAAATTTTTGAACTAATCGATCAAAAATAAGATGTTCAAATTACATGCTCGATTATATTCACTATACGACGTTGCTGAAAAAGAAATCGTCGCTTAATGAGCAACACCATCAATAACGAATATTTCTACATTTTTTCACCTCTGGCAGGAGCATGCAGTCTTATGATTATATCAGATGTTCAGAAAATTCAGAAATATCCATTATTGGTTGCGAAAAATTGAGAATTTTCTTCTTCGAAATTTCAAAAAATTGAGATTGGTGGTGTTTCTTTCTAAGTGACGAAGTGCGGCATAATATTGTAGAAATATGTGAGAAAGTCTTGTGCAAAATATTCCTTCAGGTTGAAATGCGTATTGTCATTCACAATGAATAATTATAATAATAATAAACTACTTTACCTGGGTAAAAAAATTTGCCATGTGAAATAAATATGCAAATACATAAGAGCCCTGATTGTCTAGTACAGTGATTTAAAGGTTGGCGCTGATAATTTATCATTTTAATAATGCTGAAGTACTGTGCAATTGAGTATTTCTATAACAAGTATGTGTGAAGTCATTCAACGCGGTCGCGAGAAAGATATTTCCGATTTTAAAAAGGGTCAAATTATTGTTGTGGCAAACTACTGGCAATCCTGAACATCTGTTTTGCGTCCAGGTACGTTCTTTGCATGCCTGACAATCAAAGGAAACGATTAAAGATATAACTGAAATTATTGGAATTGGTTTAAGAAGTGTCCGGTGCGTTATTAAAGCCTGGAAGGATAGTGGTGTACCGTCAACATCTCGAAATAAATATGGTTGGAGAAAACTCTTAAGTTCTGGGGATCGAAGATCTCTGAAGCGACTGATGAAGAAAAATCGCCAAAACTCAACTCTTGAACTCAAGGCAATGTTTAACAATGGGCATATCAACACAACTGACTAGTTGTAGATCCACAAGAAAACCATTAGTTTCGGCGATAAACTATACAAGACTTTTCCACTTTGTTAAGCATCATAAAGATTGGATTGTTGAGCAGCGGGAAAATGTCATGTGGTCTGATGAATCAAGATACAGCCTATTCCAGGACGACGGGCGCACCCACTGTGCAGGCCAGTGGAAGCAGTATTATGATTTGGGGTTGCTTCAATGGGCCTCGTCTGCCACCAGCGACGTTATACGACAATAAAATGAAGTCGCTGCGTTACTTAAGCGTGTTTAATGACCAGGCAATCCCATCAATGGATTTTTTCTTCCCCAGTAGAATTAGCCTAATCCAGGACGATAATGCAAAAATCCAGCGGGCACTAATTATTCTGAATTGTTTCAGAAAACATGCGGACTCATTTTCCCGCATGAATTGATCACCACATAGCACGGATCTTAACCCACTCGAAATCTTTTGGATATACTGGAACACCGGTTACGGGGTGGCTCATTTCTTCCGTCGTCAGTTCAGTGTCTCGGTGACAAACTGCTGCAAATCTGGGCTACAATAAGCCCATCAACCATTCATAATCTTATTTAAACAATGCCATGTCTAATGCGCGCTGTAATCCGAATCAAATGTGGTCCAACCAAATATTAAGGCAAGCGACATTTTTTAGCCAGATAGCATATGATAAGTCCTTATTCCTTTTGCAAGATGATTTGAAGCACTTCAGTAAGAATTGACTGCAATTTAAATATGGTCAGATGACGAACACGACACCTGAACATGCACCCTACTCTCCAAACTCTTATGCCACAACAAGATGAGTTGAGTGGTAGCCCGAAACAGAACATTAGTGGCTTCATAATAGGCCACCGGTCGAAATTTGAATTGGATTATATCTATTCATTGTGTATGCAATGTTCTCCTCCGACTTAAGTCAGTGGGTTTAAAAAAATAGTTAACTGGCCATTACTTTTAATTTCCTATTACATTTGGGCCTAATTTTGATCGTATGTCGCTATTTTAAAGATATTTTCGAATTTTAATCATTCAAAATATGCATTTTTCGCAGCATATACAAAAATACCTCTTGAGCCATAAAATTTTATGTAGTACCTAACGCTAATTCTAAGATTATACGAAAAGATATTAATTTTAGCTAGGCTTAAAGTAATATCCAAATGAGGCTCACAAAAAGAGTAATTTTGAGATTTAATCATTTGAAACATATACTATCGCACAGCATATCCAAAAATACCTTTTGTTTTCTAAAAATCCATCAACCAGCCACCGTTATTATTCTGATTATATAAAGATACTAGAAAAACAAACGTCATGGTATGACGGGTGCAAATTGCCTCTTCATTCGTGAGATTTCCCGTCAAATTTGACGTGTTTAAATCGATATATATGCGAGAGAAATTTTTAACATTGACTGAAAACAAATAAAATCAAAATATATTTTATGACAGGAAATATATATTTTAAATTTACATATTATTTACATATTTCTTTATTCAAAAAAACATCTTAGAAAACAACATTCCGCGTGAAGTATTTTTCGTTGTTTAACTGTTTTATTATAATTCAATAACCGTGAAATTCTGAGCTTGTCAAACGTAAGTCAAAATTTAAAATTTCAAAGGAATTTTTTTCCGAAATTCTAATCAAAACAAAGACTTCTTTGCTTGTCAAACGTTGCCAAAAAATATTATCAAATTATATCATCACGACTGCTATAAATAATCGGATGCATCTTGGCGTCCAAACTATATCACGCGCATAATATACCTCTGACGTAATTTACTACTTTCTATTAAAAAACGAAAATTAATTTGAAATATATGATTAATATAATTTAAAATATCTCGGGAACTATTGATCATAGTGAGATAAATTTTATGTCAATCGATAGAAAATTTTATTTCACTATCTTAGAGCTATTAAATTTAAAATTAGAGCGATAATTACTCTTTTACATTTAAAATGACTGGAATTTAGCTTCTCTAACTAATGCTGTTTAACGTCTCGCAGTGGTATGGCGCAAGTTTTATTATTGGTGACGTCAGAGCGTTACCGAGAGACAGATCTGTTCTATTAAGTTAGTATTATATTCTAATTTAAATTTCTTTGCGTAGAAAAAAAATCGAAATGAAACTCACAAATGGAATTATTTCCATAAGAGTGGCCTTTTTGGTTTTGAGAAAGGTAACGCGAATAAATTCCTCCCAAAAAAGTCTTTATGGTAAGCATAATATTCTTGCTGTGTGCAAATTTTCTATGTAAAATCGGGTTTTGACTTGTATATTTTCACCAAATCAGTGATTTAAAGTTTTTATTCGCTTGTGTTACAGACAAAAAAATACACTCACAAATGCAAATTATAAGAAAACCGTCGAATCAATGATGAAATGTAGCCAGTTTTAACGGTCTTACGACTTCTTATGTAATCATAGCTATTAATTAGCCATGTGATTGGAAAAAAAATCAACTGCACGTGACTATTGTTTTGATTCATGGCATATCAAGAAAATTCCATCAAACTCAAATTGTTTCTAGACCTTCTAAATATGGGTGTGATATTTCGTGAACATCTTGGTGGGACAATACAGTATCGATGTGACACTTGTAACACTTACTTGACGCATCGAGGATACCTTGTTAGCACTCGTTTCACAAGTGCCAGCGGATCAGCCTGGCTTTTCAGCAAAGTAGTTAATATTTATTATGACAATGCAGTCTCCCGAAATATGGTAACTGGTCGCCATATTGTGAGAAATATTTACTGTAAGAGCTGCTCAACTAAGCTTGGATGGTTTTACGAAATGGCCTTCGCGAGTGGCCAGGAGTATAAAGAGGTGTGCAATATTCTGGAAGTTGCCCTCATACGAGAACAAACAGATGACATGCCTGGGACTCCATTTGGGAAGCATATATTATCGAGTGTATAACGATCCAACGATTGTCTAAGCACATGTACCGGATTCTATGTTTCACCCCACCTGGAAAATATTGTTCAGAACTTGTATTTGCGAATGAGTTTTCATTAACTGTTTATTTCGCCAATGTCATTGCGGTACAGTACAAATTCAGTTCATTTTATGTAACGTCGATTTTTAAAATTGTGCTACAGATAGAAAACAACGCTACAAAGTTTAAATCCTCATGATGTAAAGAATATAAATTCATCTGTATTAAACTAATATATGCCTTTTTTTCAGTTACTTTTCTGATTTCAAATTTAACAAAACGATAACGCTGTTCCAAAAGCAACGGAAGCAAGCGCCAAATGGGCCATTTTTCTGTTAGTCAGAGTCATCGGCGCCAAGTGCTCCAAGTAGAACAATCTTCTGTTGATAAATGTACTACAGTGCAGTAAATTTTGAACTTGCCAAACTTTTTATACATTTGCATTTGATGCGCTAACAGAAAAGTAACATTTTGTACCTTCATTTAGAAAATTAGATTGTAAAATATAAGAAAAATGGAAATTCCTATTTTATATTTGCCTCTTGATTTATGAGCACAAATGTATTTCCCAGTTTTATATTACACCGTTTCGTCAGTTTACAAACCGCGCGCTGATAATGATTGTGAATTAGATATCGTCAAACCTTTTGAGGAAAGGAAATTTAAATGTGTACTTTAACTGTTTTAGCGGTAAAGATGTTTGATGAACGTGAATCGCAACATTTATTGGAATGGCATCATTTCCATTATTTTCCCAGTTATTCTGACATTTAGTCTTTCAAAATTGTTAATTGAAATTGATGATGATAATTTTAAAATTTTAACTTTGTGCACCGCTCTCTTTCCGTAATCATCCAGATATATACCAGAATAAATGGCGGTGAATAAAAAAGTAAATTATAAAAGCGGATTAGAGATCTTAATAAAAAATAATTTTCCTTCCGAGAAATTGGACATCAGTGGCTTAAAGCTTATTTCAGAACTATTAAGCGATGTCAATTCCCTGCTCATTTACCATATCGAAACGGAATACAGTTCTGTTGGTAAAGTCAATGGACAGACGTTTCAGCACTGTGCTCGAAAGGCAATTGATGAGAATTTTCCTGGTAATCTTAAAGAAAATGCACTGTCAGAAGCTTATAAGCAACTAGCCTTATTGGAGAGTGGCTGCATAGTGTATGGAAAAGGTGCTACAGCAGTCAAAGGTAAGAGGGAAAATCGTGAAGATGTCGAACTCCAAAGAATCGATGTTCCGATACGTCTTTTCAAGAAAGGCATTGAGAAACTAATTTCAGCAACGTTTCCTAACTTTCAAGTTGATAGCAAAGCTATAGGACCTCTGGCACTTTGTATCCATGCGTTTTGCAAGATGGTAGCAAGGAGAGCATCTGAAAAAGCTAGCCAAAAAGAGGAATTACAACCAATTGATTTAAAAGACGTTTTACCTGAGTATTTTGAAAATAATGCTCTGAAAGTTGCCTTAGGCGAGGCCAATAGATGCCTGGTTCTGTACGAAAAGGGCTTGATTGAATTTGAACCAAAGGCGATATACGAATCTGGTCGGTCTCAGAAAAATGAAGTTTCCGAAAAGATATTGCCGACGGTTTTTAAACCAGGCATCAAAAACCTGTTGAGTGAAATTGTTCCAGGCTATGAAATCGAAGCACGAGCAACAGGATATTTAGGACACATTCTAATGGACGTAGCCCGGTATATAGCAGAAAATGCTTCAGAGACGTGCCGAAAGGAAAAATTATTAGAAATAAAGGATGGAGACATTCATCAATCGGTCAGTGCTACATTTCCCCTAGAACTCAAAGAGCATGCGCAACTGAATTGTGCTAAAGACGTCATTGCGTTCCGAAGTGGGATGATCTCATATGAAAGAACACCTCTGAGACGGAAAGAATCAGAAAGCAATGGAATTAAACGTAAGAAAAAAGTGCAACGATCAACGTCAGTTAAGCCAAAGAAACAAGCCAAAGTAAAAAAATCCAGTCCTAAACCCAGACAAAAAAGTCCTGTGACAGTGTCGAAGAAAACTCCCAAGATTTCACCAGTGCCTAAGAAAAGGAAGTCCAGCAAAAGTCCAAAGCGTTTGCCATCAACAAAGAAACGAAGATCGAAATCTCAGCCAAAAGACAAGAAACCTTCAAAGGAAATAGCCGAAAAGATGAAATTTGCAAGGTCAATAATGCCTAATGTTACGGAAGCATTTTCTAGAATAGACGTATCCTTAACAAGGGAATCAGAGAGTAATTTAAATGAAATCCTGGAAGATATATGCAATGCGTTAATTAATTTCAGCGTTTCTCGTGCCACGAATACCGATGAGATGGGCATAAAAGACATCCAAGGAGCCATTAGAGAATTTTTTCCTCCAGAATTGGCTGAGCATGCTCTATTGACTGCTTTTGATTCCTTATATATGTTCCTTCATGAAACACATTCATATTCTTAAAGTTAGACTCCGCGTTTGTAATTGATCAAATTTGAATCGACAACCTTTATAATTCTTCCCCTCTACCTTTGAAAGATGCGAAGCATTTTCTGGATAATAAAGTAGATTTTTGCTTTTCTGTATTGTATTAAATTGACATACTTATGAGTGTCGGTGCGGGGAAAGCAATTTTGGCGATACGACATTCTTTGGAAAAGGTAAGCTTAGCTGAAAAAAAAGCTTATGACATTTGCTATTCTTAAGTTTTTGGTTGAAATATAGAATTTGGCACATATACTTAAAAAGCAGCCAAAGTCGCCAAAGCAGCCTTAATGCTAAGCTGAAAAGCTGAAAAAAGCTTATGACATTTGCTATTCTTGCTTGAAATTTAGAATTTGGCTCATATACTTCAAAAGCAGCCAAGTCGCCAATGCATTAAGGCTGCTTTGGGTCTTAACTTTAAGGAGTTAAATTTTAGCTTTGAACGCTGCACCTTATCGCCTTGCATTTGCTCTGGCGATTTGTCGCCTTTTTAAGAGTGTGTATCAACTTATAGATTTCAACTATTTAGATAAAACAAAATAAAATTACTCAAATGTAAGTTGTAAAGTCGGTATAATTCCAGAAAGAAACATAAGTTGTCGCTAAGCATAAAATTTTGCCCTAAATATCACTTTTCTGTAAGATGGGGAACGATTTATCCATATGAAGTTTTCTGCACATCGTATGTATTATCGCTATATTTCGCTCATTTCGCGATCATTTTGGGTGTTGGGCCGCTAATGGAAAGATGTTTAAACAGTTTGCTTAGCAACAAAATGAGTAGCAACTGCCATGCAAAACACTCAGTACCAATTAGATTATTAGTAAGTGATTGGTAAAGTAAAAATGTATCGAAGGACTCTGCAAATAAGATAAAAGCATTTTTGTTGGAAAGTCCACTCAATTTTGTCTTCCCAAGATATTGCAATGTATGAAAAGAAAATCGACAATAAACAAAGCACTTTTGTTGTACTCCAAAATAGTTTATACATTATTCTATGGTAAGGGAACGTTTTTTATATCCTAAAGCGCCAAGCCTACGGAACAATTTGTCGGTAATCTCATTGGTTGGAAATTTGGAAAAAAAGTAAGCAAGAACTTTGGCTTGCATATTTGCAATGATAATTTTAATTTCTATTCTTCATTTGCTCGAGCTCGACAGTTTGTCTATTATGTGATTTTAAAAGCATTCTCATTGCTTCATTATGTCTAACATTTATATATATACTAGCCGCTTATATATATATACTAACACCGGGCGGGTTCGCGGTCAGAGAGCAACCATTTTGCTTAGCACTGCCCTTGTCACCAGTCAGCTTCGAGGCTCTCAGCCACTACTTTTTTCTGTTTTAAGTACAGCATGAAGATCAGTGGAACAGGCCATAAAACCATAGTGGATTTCATATTATTTGTAGACAAAAGATTAATTTAAAATTGATAAATCTTTCAATAAACCTCATCTAGTTGTAATGTTTCCAATGACTTTTTCACGAAATTTAACATGAAATTCTCCAGATCCATAAATACAGAATGAGATCGCCCTAAATAAAGTTTTCATCACCTACAATATGTATTTTAAAATATTTTTGACACGCTTTTGTGATGGAAGTGTTGGGATCTATATATTTAAAATAATATGGTAAAACATTCAAACAGTTCTCCAGCCCCAAACAATCGACGGATTTCGATAATTTTTACTTCACATGAATGCTTATGACATCTAGATATGTTATCAAGAGTCGCCTACCCCCTACCACCGAACGAAATCGAAAATACACTTCTCCTCTGCACAATGTCTATGAGTAAACCTTGTAGATATCCTCCAGCCCAAACCACCCGACGGATTTAGATAATTTGCTCTTCATTTGAAAGGTTATGACGTCTAGATGCGCGCGCACGCAGATTAAGGCAATTCAGTCATCGAACTGAAGTTCACACGAAATATTACTCAAGAATTGCTGAATTACGTCGAATTTTGTGCTAAAGTTAAACGCTTATAGCTCCGCAACAAAGCAACAGAGAAATTTGGTTTTAGTTTTATTTAATAAAGAAAGGTAGACATTGAAGATTGCAAAAATAATTTTGGAATTTATAATTACGGTTTAGTCACAGTAGAGTTGCAAATTTGGTGAAACTCACGAAGAATTTTGCATACATAGAGTCGCATATTCACACTAGACTAATAGTCACTATAGACGATAGAGTTTATAGTCACATAGAGCTACTTTAGTCACAGAAAATCACAGTTGAGTAAGGTAAGTCTACGCTCCTCAATCTCAGCGGCCGCTTCGCAGAGACAGCCTCTCGTCGAATGTTTTTTATTGGTAAGCCACAAAATGAAAACATTTTATGAAATTCCCGCCTTTCTTTTAACTCGTTTCTTAACCCTTCAGTAGAATGATGACTCAGCTATAAATAGATTGTAATGGAATCAGCAGGAATGTTTTGTCCTAAATTTTCTCACATACTTCCACAATAAGGTGGGTTTTCTGCTTAGTTGAAGAGTATAGGGAAGGGAATCAAGTATGCGTTATGGACACCTTCCTGCTGATCGATGGTATTAATAACTGGAAACAGATCTAAAACTTTCATGTCCAAACCACACACAGAATTTCTTCTGGTATATTTTATTTTTAAGATATACTGTTCACATATACCTGAGCAGAAAAAGATACAGGCAATTCAACCCTGACGGATTTGTTCGAAAATTTGTTACTTATTTGCAGTGTTTCTTTATAAACCAAGCACTGAAATTCGTCCATCTAGTTTGTTGCGCTTACAATCACGTTCACAAACAAATGAATAGACATACAGATATGCAGTCATCCTAATGATGGATTTGGTTTAAAATTTGAAACACGTCTATATTTCTGCTAATAAAATCATATGCCAAATTTCATACATTTAGATCTTTGCATTTTCGAATTATAGTGCTCTCATTGATCCGTTTTTGTATTAAGGTGTTCACAGACAGACAGACAGACAGACCCCCAAATTCAAGAAATGCTTTTTTCGAAATTAATGTAAAAACATTGGGATGTATCAAAAGACCAATAATAGATAAAAATATCTATATCAAGATCTATATCAAAATCTTGTTATCGATATTTTTGTGTACCATAATATTTCTTCTTTGCGTACTCCGTATACAAGAAAGTAAAAATGGCTTATCGTCATTGAAGGTGCAAAAGGTTGTATGTCAAAAATTCATTTTAATTGAAATGCACTAGTTGGTAACTCTTCATATCGCCAACGGACGCCAAGTCGCCAGTGATGAAAAGCAAGATATCTGCTAAGATAAACATTGCGATGAAGCGGTCATAGCTAACGATTAAATGCTTAAAATTTTACACGAATTTTCATTTTTATCAGAGAATTCATAGATTTTTTTTTATTTTCGAACATTCATGGATTGTGTTTGCTCTATTTACCATATCGTATACCTTATCAGATCTCTCACTTTATGTCACTGGAAACTTGCATCTCGTTGGCGATATGAAGAGGTACCGATTATTAGCTATAAATCATTTTTTATCGAATTTTCGGTGTACCATCTTTTTCATTTTCAGTGACGTTATACAACATTTTCTTAAATAAATAAAAAACATAGTTTTTAGAAGAATCGTAAAGTAAAATTTTGCGTAGAAGTGTAGTAAAAATATTTTAAGATCTAAATTTACTGTGTGTTTTCAAGTATTGAATGTTTCAAATGTGATGCTAAATATTTTCATGGTTGTTGCAACTATTCTTTGAATTAAAGTTTACGACTCTATACCGAAAAAGACATTTTTGACATTTATGTATATTTTATTTTTGTTACGTTCCATTCGAAAATTTTATTATGAATACTAGAAAATCGACATCATTCTTTCTTGCCTAGCAGTGGCGGCAACAGGGAATCCATTAGTTAATTCAAAATGCGGTATTCCAATCCCAGCTTTGATTATTCTTTTATAATTATTTACCTAAGTAACAACAACATTGTTTATTTGCTGGAACAATCATTTCTCATATCAAATCCTTCGCTTTCATCCATATCCTCTGCAGCACTCTTCCGTAATTGGCATCTCTTTCGTGATTGTATCAATTCAAGAATTTTTTCTTTTCTGTTTCCATTAAGGCAATCGAAATTCTTAGTCACGTGAGTTATCTAGAAAAATGACATTTTTTTCGCTTTCAATGTATCTACTCGAAATCATTCTAAGACAAGCTTTTAAGTTTATTGAAATCAATGCCAATTTCAGAATTTTGCGACAGCTTGCATGCTTCTGAAATCTTTTGTTAAATGACTTTGGAGTCTGATTTCAAGAGTGAATGAAATTAATTTCTGGAACAAATTAGTTCGCTAATTACTTCTCATTTCCTTCATAGACTACTGGAAGTTTTTTTTAACAGAGATTTGGCTCTAGGTCAAAATATCCCGATCTAGGTTAACGATGGAATATGCGAACTAAGTCGAATTAAATTCTAATTTTACTTAATGATTATTTTATTCACTTTATCTGGAAAAAAATAGCTAATAATTTAAATAAAACTCTACGTAAGCTAACTTCATTTAAGGATATTTCAAAATAATAAATTTTATTATAATAAATTAACACAGCTTTGATGGTTTGCATTCAGATAGTATTTGCAGTCATTAATTTTAAAAACACAATCATAATGTTATAAAATAACACATTAAAGAACTGAATTTAAGAAATAAAATTGATGCATTGGGTTTCTGATGTTCCAAACTTCACTAATTATATAAGGAAGAATCAAAATATTTATACGATTCCTTATATTGATATGATTATACAAGTTTTTTGGTTTAATCTCCTCAATTTTATTTCTTCGTTCCTTAAGAGTCTTTTATTTCAAAATTATGCATTTCAATAAAAAATTTCAAACGAGGAGAATTAAAGGAAATGCAGTCTCTAAATTTTTATCCTTTGACTTTGTTGCATTTTTTAACTAGGCCGTGCAAACAACCATATAGACATACAAATAGAAACACAGACATAACCTAAAACATTATTCTCTAGAACTTGGGAAGGTAAGTCTCCTTAAATTTTGAACCACTTTTGCGAAACTTCGTATCGTAGTATAATGTTTTGGCTTCGTTAGTCTGTATTTCTTCACGTCACCATCGTTGTTTGTTAATCGCACCAGGCGTGTTTTTCTGTGCATAGCTTTTTTTATATCACTCAAATTATAGAAAGAATGCGCGATTAAAATTAATTCTGAAAAATTTATTAAATTTAACAGAAAAATTACACGGAATTAAACTTAGCGCCCTTAAAAATCTTACTTTTTAATTTTTGAAGTGGTATAAAATTGTCTTCGTGTCATATTATGCTCCAAAGGTATTGAGGATAAACTTTAAAATTTCGATTCATTTTTAATTAATTAAAAATTTAATTAAAAAATTTGAAAAGCCCCTTCTTAGTGCGCAATAACCACCCAAGAAGTAACTATGGGACAAATTCGGTAGTTCTAGGCCCAACATTCTGCTTTGTAGAGCGTTTTATTCCGTACTTGAATATCTAAAAAGACAAAAAATAATAGAAGCAATTTAATTGGTGCGCGCAAGTGCTGCATCATCCAGGAAAAATTGCGGAGTACAAAGATATAAATACCAGTTAAGGGATATTTCGGAATAGGTTCAAGCCTTAGAGAAAATTCATACTAAATTCAGACCTTAAAGTCTTTTTCCTCTACAGAAAAACCTATTCTGGTCTTGAATCTGCATGGATGAATGGCCTCTGATGACGTCATCCACCGGATTCTTACTCCTCATCGTTGTTCGTTATTATTTTTGTATTTTTAACTCTTTCATATCTAAAACTTCCCTTAATTCGTATTTATATCTTTGTATTCTGTGAGTATCTCATCACGTTGAATTCTGTTCATAAGGTTTTTGAATCACGAAATTTGCAGAAAGCATTCTAGCCTTAAAACATTATCTTGCTAACAAAATCTGCATTGATTAAATTCTTGGACGATTTTTCCGGCGATTATAAAGCTCTCTCATCTTCGTACATGCCGAAGTATATGTGATGCTTTAAGCTTTCAGGTAATGTCTAAAAAATATGGCATTTAACACGTGTTGAGGTCCGTTGTCGTAGAAGCAATATAAACTAATTCTGAAATAAAGTTTATCAGCTCTTCAAAACTTTCTAAGCATCCGTTTGGCAACATATCCCTCTATGTTCAAGAGCCGGATAGGCAAAGATGAGTCATGTTCTCGTTCGCAGTCCATTTCCGCTCATGCCAAGATACCGAATGGGGGGAGGCAACTGAGCATCGGAATTATAGGTTGGGAGTCATATTGATTGACGTCATGTGATTTGTAGGGGGTGGGGTAGGATTCTGATGGGGGAGATGAGACGACTTTTTGATTGTCGCGGAAGGAAAAGAGGTGTCTCTTGTGAATCACAAGAATGAATTGGCTAGTGCGGATTGCAAATTGGAATTCGCAGAGGATTTTGATAAATGGAAAAGATGGTCGAGAACATGTTATTAACGAAGTCAGTTCATGTTTAGTTATATGGCAAACGTTGCAGTACATGTCATCTAGCATGCAAATGTACATTCTCTTACACTGTGCTGAGATGCTGTTTCCTTTTTCTACCTGCAAGATGAGTAAATCCCAAATTTAAACTGAAGAGGAGAATTTGACGTGCACCTATGGAGTGTGAATTGATTCCATGAAACTGGCAACTCTAAATTAATATATACTTTTCAAGTTTTAAAAATGATGTAAAATCGTTTTCATAGGTTAATAGCTTAAAATTTAATTACTAGAAATGAAATAAAACCATGAAATAAAAAAAACAATGACATATTGTTTTGTTAGTGGAAAAGATAATTTTGAATATTTTTAGAAATGTTTTTAAAATCCAAGCCAGCAGAGGATGTTTAGTTCATTAACCATAAAATCTAGTGTGGATAAAATTTAATTAAAATACAGAGGCTCTTCGAGCGTTTTTGGAACGATTTTGACAAAATATAAGTCGGGGCTTTACGTAAAATTCTTATATTTAAAATGTTCCATTTGATTGCTCCTGTTCTTAATTAACATTCTATATTTCAATTTCTTTAAAAACAATCGTCTTTGTAAAATTAATAGGTGGGTTTCCTTTCCTATTCTACAGTTTTCCAATACTCCATTAATAGTTTTAGGTCCACGATTGTTCATTTTTCTTTTCAATAGTCTAACCGCAAAAAATTTTAAAGAATGGCAGCAGTAGCTAGAGAACAAAACAATCCGTCATCTATTGCTCCCGCACTTTTGTAGCCGTCACTGAAAATTTAACCCTCCTCCCCAAAACCCCTCTTAACCCTCATCATGTTGCTGCATTGGAACACAACCAACGGAACTTCAAGGCCTGAGCACCTACGTCACAGAAATTCTGACATCACGGCGAGGAGTGATACTAGAGGAACACGGGTTGTGACCTGAGGGGGTAGTAATTCCCCTTTCGTTCAGGTTGCTGATAAGATATGAGCTTGTCCATGACGTTGGTTGTGATTGGAATCAATTCAGGTGACGTGATAGTCACATGGCAACCATAAATGTATATTCCTTTTAATATATAATAGCATGTAATCTTATTCTTTTTTCTCGCCGTAGATGAATGATGGGTCATGTGATCATGTACGTCAGGCTATTATAAATTGACTCCATTGTATGTGCAAGTTGCATCCCAGAACTTAACTATATTACTACTACTTGAGAAAACATCGTATAGCAAGAATAAATCTATACTTGGAGATAAAACAGTTTAATAATTTAATAAAATATTTACATATTGGAACCTAACCAGAAGATCAACGTCAAGCGTTAGAATTTCAATCAATTGGCCGCAATTCTAAAATGGGGAACTAATTGCAAAATTTACATTTTTATACATACTGCGTCTCAAATACACTGCTTTAACGAAACAATTATTGAAAAAATTTTAATGTTACTTTTTACCAGAGAATAAATTTTTGCATTCTAAGATGTCTCATGTGCAACATATTGGAGATAGTTTAGCTTTGCTGAGTAAATTATTCTCACTTTTAACAGTTTTACAACAGGAAACCTGAAATCAATAAACTGATAGTCCTGATAGTGTAACTGATTTAGCTCAAATCAATAAGGAATAATTAATGATAAACCGTTATTGATTTACTGAATGATTATGATGATTTACCAGTTATGATGATTTACTGAAATTTCACGTTATTCATTCATTTATTTCTTCTCTACTGTTCTTGATATTTAATACGATTTTTAACGATTTATGTATTTGAAATCTATTTTTCTTTGTTCATTGGCTCCGGATTGTATAACTGAGTCCAGTTTAAAATAATGTGGAATAAAAATTAATATACTGCCTCTTAATCTTTTTCTGTTGATGATCGTTGCTAATATTTGAGAATATTATCAGTTTGCTTCTTATATCTTCTGTTCTAGATACTTATTATGATTTTCAGTGATTTATTTTGCGAAATAGTATCTAATATCCTAGGCCTTTTCATTCTTTTCTTCCAAGGTGTGTTTACTCTCTCTCGGGCATAGAAAATTCTTTGCCAAAAAATAAGGCACTGTAAAATATTTTTTATTCTTCTCGAATTTGACAGTCCGCACTCGTTATAAATAACTAGAAAAACAATTCCCAAAAGCACACGAATTCCTCCACTTTCTTCTTTCTGTGAACCCTTTGAATTCAAAGTTGCCAAAGAAATTTATGTTTTTTTATCACGTCTTCTTTTAAAAAACTAAAATAAGTGCACAAAAAGGGAAGACAGGCAGGAAAAAAAGTATCAGAAAGAAACGAAACATGCTCGTTTTGAGTCGACGCTTTATATTTCTAC